>CABHPP010133212.1:0-41630 GCA_902168425.1 Peromyscus attwateri
AAGTGTGTTGCAGTCAACAAAGCTGAAAAGGGTTGGATATCTGAAGAGCTTTGACATCAGACATGGTGATGTAGAATTGGGAGTTTGCCTTGCTGGTTTTTAGTCCTATGGTCCAGAATTATCCTTCTTGCCTCCCTTTCAGAATGGTAATTTATATTCCATGCCATTGTATGTGATCTGCTTTTTATTTTGATTTTACAAGGGGTTACATTGAAGAGATTGCCATGAGCCCCAGAAGAGACTTTGGATTTTTAAACCATGTTGAGACTGTTGTAGATTATGGGGTCTTTTGAAGTTGAATTGAATACATTTTTTGCATTATGATGTATTTGCAAGCCTATGGGGACTTGGGAGTGGAATGGGTGGTTTTAATAAAAATGGCCCCCATAATCTTATATATTTAAATGCTTGATTGGTCTTTAGAGAGTCCCTCTACTTGACAGGGATTAGGAGGTATGGTTTTGTCAGAGGAAGTTTGTAACTGGGCATTTGCTTTGGGGTTTCAAATGCTCAAACCCAGCCTGTCTCTCACATCCTGCTGCCTGCAGATACAGATGTAGAATACTCTGCTACACCTCCAACATCATGTCTGCCTGCATGCCACCAGGCTTCCCACCATAATGATCGTGGACTAAACCTCTGAATGTGTAAGCTAACCCCAGTTAAAATTTTTCTTTTCTAAGTGTTGCCATCGTCATAGTGTCTCTTCATAGCAATTGAACACTAAGACAAAAATGATATATATTAAAAGAGAAGAAAGTAGAACAATTTTACATTTTCCAAGCTAAACCTCTTAGCAGGAAAAATAATTTGTTACGTTTCCAGTCCAGGAAGGCTACTGGTTTTGGGGTATTGGGTGGTCAAATAAGTGATAGATCCTTGTTACAACATTTTCGTATGTATATATCATTTTACTTTGTTATATTATTACCTCTTCACTTTTCTTTACCCCTACTGACCCTCCATTAGTTCTCTGCCTCCTTAAATATTCTCCCTTCTTTTTCGGACATCTTGACTCTTCAGTCTATAGTATTTGAGCATTTAGTTACTTCTCAATGTCGGGGTCAGGTCTCCATTAATGTTCAAGCATGAAAACTCAGGATGGTCTCAGATGATATACTAAGTTTTATGCTTTGCTGAAAGACAACTCTTTATCATATCTCTAGGTGAACAGATATGTCCATCCCATGTAAAGTCAATGACTGTAACTGAGAACTGTCCATTCTGATATGGCTGCCAACTCCCAACCTACCAACACCAAATATACCAACACATGCAAGCTCCTCCAGGGCTCAGAAGTTATACCACTGAGCCTGTTCCTCTTTTACCTGTCCCTCTTTAACCATCCCTGGACTATATCCAGTGTATGACTTCCAACCAAGCACCTGATATCTAATTCAGAATCCAGACACATTTAGACCTGGAATCTGCCACAGAAATTATCTCCTGTTCCGGTTCTGCATGCTGGATGAGATCTTGACCACACATCTCATTTTTTCTATCCTCTACTCATATATAATGTATAACAGTTTACTTCATGCAAGAATTGTTACCACGTTAATGTGTGATCTAAAATTAACAATATTAAATGTAAAATTTTGTTTTCTGAGACAAGGTCTCATGTAGCGCCATCTGGCTTTGAACTTTGGTAGCTAAGGCTGACTTCCTGCCTCAACTTCTCAAGTGCTGAGATTACAGGTTTGTACTCAATGCCTGGTAGTAATTTCTTGGTATCTTCCACTAACTTATTAGTGATCTGATATATATCTCAAAAGTTGAGGTCACGAAAAGATTATTAAGTACATACTGGGATACTAGGGTTTTTTTGTTTTTGTTTTTGTTTTTCTTTTGGTCTTGTTTTGGTTTTTTTTAAACTTGATTTTCTTTTCTTTATCATTGTATAATATCTCCAACACCAGTAATTTGGTTTTTATTATAAAATCAAGTGTGGTTTTCCTTTGCAGTCCTTGTATGGAGACAGCACTGTTTGGGTGCACATGGCTCATCACCCAGCAGGCTCCTGAAGCAGTATGTCCCTCTCTGCCAACTTCTCTTAGGTTATGTAAGCATTCATGCGTCATTGGTATTGACCTGAAAATCTTTAAATCATACTAAATGGACATTTTTGAGTAAATTTTAAAAGCCACAAGTCAGAAAAGTATTAGGGACTTATAATACATTGCAGATATATAACCAGATGTTAGAATGACTTAGCAGTTAAAGCAGCATGATGGATCCTGACCTCTCTGTTACCGCACTGCTCCTTTATTCAGAGCATGGATTTACATTCACTTTATCCTTTGTGCTGAACTCAAGTCTCTTCATCTTTATAATCAAGGTAAGCATATTGTCTGCCTAGGGTACTGTGGAAAAAAATTACCATATGGTCTGCATCCATGGAAGGGCTTTCTACAAGATGGGTGCTTTTAGAAATATTGGAACATCTTAGGGACTTTAAAAGAAAGATCAGTCCACCAAGTCTTCCTTGAGAAGAATGACAGGAGAATGCTGTTTTGTTGACTTGGGTCATGAATCCCAGCTCTCACCTTCCCAAGAAGGATCAGATAGCAGGACCCAACACATGGTATCCAGTGAGGTGGCTAAAGGAATGATCACCTTGTCACAGACTGTTTTGGGAGTTAAGGAAATTAATCTCCCCTTGCCATTATTGATTCTTCCCTTTATGGGGTTCAGATAAAAGCCCACAGATGTGATTCTTCAACACATGATTGTTTCGAGCTTCTTTACTATATTGTGGAGGAGTGCCCCACACAATGGCAGCTTTTGCTTTGAATTCTTAGGAGATGTTATCTCCAGAGTATGCAGGGGTGTGTCTCTTGGCAGTATCAGGTTCCTGAGTGTCTTCCAGGCCAACACTATCAACCATAGTGACTCCATTACTGCTCTTGCCCTAAAGTTCTCTTCACTCTGCTCTTCTGAGCGGAGATAGCTGCCTGTACCCACTATGTTGGTTTGAAACAAAATAGCCCCCAAATAGAGTGGCACTATTAGGAAGTATGACTTTTTTGATGTAGGTGTGGCCTTGTTGGAGTAAGTGTGTCACTCTTGTGGTGGATTTTGAGGTCTTTCTGCAAGCTTCCCTCAGAGTGACACTCAGACCACTTCCTCTTGCCTAGAAGATATAGTACTCCCAACTCTGCCATGTCCCACCATGATGATAATGGACTGAACATCTGAACTGTAAGCAAGCCACCCAAACTAAATGTTTTCCTTTATGAGAGTTATGATCATGGTATGTCTTCATAGCAATACCCTAACTAAGATACTCAACTTCTGAATGTTTCAATCCATAAATTTGGTTAGGAGAAGTGAATCAGGAATCAAAGAATAGTTTTAAGTAGGAAATTTATATAGATGGGGTCAGGTGACCATGGACCTCCAAAGCTAAAAATACATAACAGGTACCCTCATCAGAACAGGTCCGGGGAAATGAGCCCAGGGCCTCAGAATTCCTCATCCTTAGCAAGGATGAATTCACAGCAAGAAAAAAAAAAAAGAAGGAAAGAAAGAAGGAAAAAAAAACATATCTACTGAAATTTATCAATTTGGGAAGTTCGCTACATCTTGCAGGCAATAGGAAGTAAACTGTGACACTGGGCATTACTTGAGCATATATGAGACCTAAAAGCCCACCTCTACAGTGACAGTTCCTCCAACAAGGCCATACCTACTCCAAAAAGTCACACCTCCTAATAGTGCCACTTCCTTTCAGCTCATGTGGGCCAGTTACATTCAAATGACCACATTCTACTCCCTGGCCTCCATAAATTTGTAGCAATATCATAATGCAAAAATGCATTTAGTCCAACTTCAAAAGTCCCATAATCTATCACAGTCTCAACCATGTTTAAAGGTCCAAAGTTCAAAATCTCTTAAATTTCATGCAATCTTTTAACTGTAATCCCCTATAAAATCAAAACCAAAAAACAGATCACATACTTCCAACATAAATTGGCACAGGATATACATTACCATTCCAAAACATAGGGAAAGGATCATAGTGAGGAAATACATGACCAAAGCAAGATCCAAAACCAACTGGGCAAACTCCATACTCTATCTCCATATCTGATGTCAAAATGCTCTAGATCTCCAACTGCTGCTGTGGATATTGCTCTGTATAAATAAAATGCTGATGGGCTAGTAGCCAGGCTGGAATTATAGGCGGGACAAGCAGAGAAGAGAATTCTGGGAATAGGAAGGCTGAATCATGAGACGCTACCAGCCACCGCCATGAGTACCAACATGTAAGATACTGGTAAGGCACGAGCCATGTGGCAAGGCATAGATTTATAGAAATGGGTTAATTTAAGATGTAAGAACTAGATAGCTAGAAGTCTGAACCATTAGACCAAACAGTTTAAATAATATAAGAGTCTGTGTGTTTATTTTATAAGTGGACTGGGGGACTGCTGGGGTTTGGTGGGAGCTGGAGAGAAATTCTCCAGCTACAAACTCCTTTAGCTTTTTGACTGAAACATACTTCTTTCTCTTGGGCTGGTTCCACTCCCTATTAACAGCTTTCCTTGACTCATACTCCACAACAATAGCATCGCCAACATTTTGCAGTCTCCAATGCAAATCCATTTCACTTCCTGGTGCCCATTTTATCCTCAATCTGTACATTTTGTATTTTCCCTTACTCAGATTGCTTCTTTTCATTACAGATCTAATTAATACAAATCTAATTAGTTAATACTAATAATCATGAGACAGAATCTATGCTAGGCTGTTTTAAAATTTCCTCTGTCAATGCAATTAATCCAAAACTCTTCTTTATCCTTAAGCCAACTTTTTAAACAAGAGTAAGAGGTAGCCACATTCTTCACCAAAATATTACAAGACCAGTCTCTAAGCCACAGACTAGCATTCTCCTCTGAAACCTCTGAGCCAGGCCCCCACAATTCAGGTCACCCTCAGCATCATTCTATTCCATGTTCCTAATAGGATAGCCCATTAAGTCCAACTTAAAACGTTCAACTCCTTTTCTAAACCACAACCCCAAAATCCATATTGCTGCAACAACAACAACAACAACAACAACAAAACATGGTCAATCCTATCAGTCCAATACCCCAGTCCCTGGTACCAACTTCTATCTCAGTTAGGGTTTCTATTGCTTTGAAAAGGCACCATGACTGTGGAAACTTTTATAAAGGAAAACTTTTAATTGGACCTACAGTTTGAGAGGTGTAGTCCATTATTGTTTTGGCAAGAAACATGGCAGCATGCAAGCAGACATGATGCTGGAGAAACTGAGAGTTCTGCATCTTCATCTGCAGAAAACAGGATGTTAATCATCACACTTGGCATGGCTTGATCATATATGAAACCTGAAAGCCTGCCTCCAAAGTTAACACTTCCAAAAAGCCTACTTCAAGGCTATACCTACTGCAGCCAGGTTATACCTACTACTAGTGCCACTCCCTATGGGCCAAGCACTAAAATACATGAGTCTATGGGGCCATACCTATGCAAAACTCCATAGGCCTTTTTGATGATATGGTTCTTGGCTCATGCCTATGAATGGTATTTGGTAGTTGTTCTTTCCCATTCCTCCTCTCTACTTATTGTCTGCCAAGGGATATGAGGCTTCTGCAATGCTCTTATACTATACTAAGGTTGCTTTATTGATAAACACTTAAAAGCATAGGATCTATATGACCATTGACAGAAATCTCAAAAATTATGTGTCAAAACAGATCTTTCCTCCTTTACGTTGTCCCTGTCAGGTGTTTGTCATAGTAGCAGAAGTTCTGCCACAAGGATTGGGGTGAGCATTGCCATATATGGAGTCATTCTGGGAATCTAACAGTTCCTGCTTGACCCTATACCAAGATCTTAGACCCTTGAAGGCACCCAGGCCATAGTAACACTTGCCAAAGCCAAAACAAATAACAAATCCATAAAAACATGCAGGTTCAGTTCTCAGTATATACTTGGCATTTAACAAGTTTGTTAATGCAGTTACACAGCTTTGGCGCCCTATTCGGGACTCTGTGAGCGCTGCATAAATGCTGGGAAATACAGGTAAACTCATGAATTCAAATTAATGTTTAGGATTATCTAATAATGATGTGGTTTACTTATAGAAAACTGTTGGAAAACAATAGAATTACTTGTCTGCTTCTTGGTACTACTAATCATATAGTTCTATATTTTCCTTTGTTGTGCTACAGTTTATTCTATATATCGGATGTAGTGTTTCAGACACATTATATTCTTTCCAAAACACATTATAAATGAATGTCATCACTTCTACAGTGCCATACATATTTCTCTCTTGTCTTCCCTTCACTCTCTTAAACTGAATTTACTCTACAGCTGAGCAAAATGCTATACACGTCTCTAAGACAGAAGTCAGATGGCTTCTATTTCTTGAATGGAAGACTTAACATTGTCTAATTTATTGTCACACATTTCCTAAAATTCTAAGACTCATCTGTGTAATACATGAAGCAAAACTTGAAGTTGAATTGTAACATGTTTATAAGTTACAGACTGCCTCGTTGCTTGACATTGGAAGTCATCCCAAACTCCCCATTCCCCCACAGCAGACACGATCATATCAGGAAATTAAACATTAGGATGAGAGTAGTCTACTTGTAATTGCTGCTCATTATATGACTTATTTTGGAGCAGAAACCCCACTGTGTTTATTTACCATGATCCTGTGATATCATAGTTCCATAAGCCTACTTATATTCTGAGAGTGATTCATAGATAAATCATCGTTATGAAAATACATTCAATTAAAATACTTTAAAGATTTGGGGAGTGCTTTTTATTCTTTATCCAATCAAACTGGGCTCAGACAGTCTGAAGAATTGGCTGATGAAGATGCAGGGACTTGCCATTGGGAAGCACCAAGTGACCGGTGTCAAAGTTTTCAACAGCCATAACTGGATTCCTTAAAAAAAAAAAAATAAGAAAAGAGAAAAACAAATGTGAAAGATGCAGGAGATAATATAGAGAGACAAAAAAGTACTCATCAAGACTAGAATGTGCCAGGCGTTGGTGGCGCACGCCTTTAATCCCAGCACTCGGGAGGCAGAGGCAGGCGGATCTCTGTGAGTTCGAGGCCAGCCTGGGCTACCAAGTGAGCTCCAGGAAAGGAGCAAAGCTACACAGAGAAACCCTGTCTCGAAAAAACCAAAAAAAAAAAAAAAAAAAAGACTAGAATGTTCCAAGTAATGTGGGCCTCCAGGGACCATCTGGAAGAGACATGAGTTCTATGAATATATTTTCCCTCCTGCTTGTTCCTGTGCAGGGTGAAGAACATTAAGGTGCTGGTACAGAACATGAGCCCTCCACACAGAAGGTCTCGGACTACTACCAGTGGTATGTATAGTAAATACCTAACATAAACTGGGGATTGCTATATGATACCCACAAGCTTCCCGTTCACATCACTTTTGTTGCCATATTTTTCCAGTGACAGACATGGGGACCATGATGGTGGCCATCATTTTCAGGACTTGGCAATTTTCACCTTAAACTATGCCAAAATCTGAGGCTTTGGGGCTGATGGTAATGGCCTGGAAGACACTCAGGAGGCAAATGCAGCCAAGGTCACATCTCTTCCCACTCTCTGAGGATAGCAAATTAATTTATATCCAAAATCCCTAGGACAATATTTTAACCCCCGAAGTAACATCATTTTAGGTATTCCTTTGGAGAGAATGACTAAGATGCCAGCTACATTAATGTGGATGAGAGCTACATGTTGACTCAAACCTGAGTTTTGCTTAATAAAGAAAGAGGGACTGACAGAGAAGGAAGACATTCCCCAGAATTTCCACTGCTGTTTATAACGAAAAAGAAGAGGCTACAGAGCTAAACAGAGTATTCTCAACAGAAGACTCTCAAATGGCCTAAAGACATTTAAGGGATTGCTCAACATCCTTAGTCATCAGGGAAATGCAAATCAAAATGACTCTGAGATATGATCTTATACCTGTCAGAATGGTTAAGATAAAAAACACTGATGGCACATTATATTGGAGAGGATGTGTAACAAGGGGAACACTCCTCCACTGTTGGTGGGAATGTAAACTTGTATAGCCACTTTGGAAATCAATATGGTGACTTCTCAGAAAATTGGGAATCTATCTACCTCAAGACCCAGTGGTACCACTTGGGCATATGTAAGAATTGGGCATTTCTAAGGAGTGCTCAATCATACTATAAGGATATTTGCTCAACTATGTTCATAGCATGATTTGTAATAGCCAGAACGTGGAAACAACATAGATGTTGCTCAACTGAAGAATGGATGAAGGAAGTATTGTACATATACACAATGTAGGGGGAAAAAAACAACAAAAAAATGATATCATGAAGTTTGCAGGCAAATGGATGGAACTAGAAAATGTCCTGAGTGAGTTAACCCAGACTCAGAAAGACAAACATGGTATGTACTCACTCATAAGTGAATGGTACATGTAAAGCAAAGGATAACAGGACTGCAAGCTATAGCCCCAGAGAAGCTAGCTAACAAGGAGGACTCTAAGATGGATTCATGGATCACCCTGGGAATGGGAAAAAGATGATATCTGAGTAAACTGGGTGCAAGGTGAGCAAAAGAGGGTAGGGGGTGGGGATGAGATCACAAGGGAATAGGATGGTCAAGATGGAACAGAGATGGAGTAGGAGAGCAATGAAAGATACCTTGATAGAGGGAGGCATCATGGGGATATGGAGAAACCTGGTGCTAGGGAAGTTTCTAGGAATCCACAAGGATGACCCCAGGTTAGACTACTAGCAATACTGGAAAGAGTTGCTGAGCTGCCCTACCCTGGTAATCAGACTGGTGAATACCCTAACTGTCATCATAGAGCCTTCATCAAGTAACTGATGGAAGCAGATGCAGAAGTCCACAGCCAAGCACCAACCTGAGCTCCAGGAGTCCAGTCAAAGAGAGGGAAGAGGGATTCTATGAGCAAAGGGCATCAAGATTATGATTGGAAGCCTACAGAGACAAGGGAACGAAGCTAGTGGGAACTCATGAACTTTAGACCAACACCTGTGGTACTTGCATGGGACTAGACTAGGCCCTCTGCATAAATGAGACAGTTGTGTAGCTTGGTCCGTTTAAGGGGCCCCTGGCAGTGAGCTCAAACTCAATCCCTAGTGAATGAGCTGGCCTTTTGGAGCCCATTAGCTGTGGTTGGACACCTTGCACAGCCTTGATGTGGGGGGAGGTGGGGTTTGTACTTTGCTCAACTGAATGTACCAGGGTTTGCTGACTCCCTATTGGAGGCCCTACCTTTTCAGAAAAGGGGATGGGAGTAGATTTGGGGGAGCTAGGGAGGGGAGTGAGAGGAGGGATTAGAGGATATCTGAGGTTGGTATGTAAAATGAGTAAAAAAATTCTTAATAAAGAAACTATTTTTTTTTAAAGATGCAGTTTAGGAAAAGCCAAAATTATCCTTTTAAAACACAATTTCAGCCAAGTGGTGGTTGCACACACCTTTAATCCCAGCACTTGGGAGGCAGAGGCAGGCGGATCTCTGTGAGTTCGAGGCCAGCCTGGGCTACAGAGTGAGTTCCAGGAAAGGCGCCAAAGCTACACAGAAAAACCCTGTCTCGAAAAAAAAAATTAAATGAAATTTAAGTGTTAATCATATTCACTAACAAAGCATATACCATCACTCACTGTCAGGGAAATGAAAATTAAAGCCAAAATCTGACCCTAATCACACTCAAGCAAGAAGGTCAGCTCTTAAAAAAGCAAAAGTTAGCACAATTTGGGGAACCTAGAGAGAAAAGGAAACTCACTTGAGAAAATGAATATATCACAAAATATATGTTACAGAAATTACAGTATCTGAAACCATAAGTTTGCTTCTGTTACTTGAAGTCATAAACAGTCTGAGAAAAATTGTAGAAATTTGGACTTACTCAATACAAAACTAGTATTCATGCTCTTTATGCAGCATTTCCAATACCTATAGTTATTGAGAACATTTCTGTCCCATCTACTATCATTGAGGTTGTTATTTCTGGTGAAGATTGAATTATTCCTGACAATGTCCTTTTTATTACATACATGGACAGGTACAGGCACACATGCAATAATCTTGAGTGCTGAAATTGACTTCTGTAAAGAAGACCAGTCACACCATTGATTGAGAAATAGTGGTCATTAAGCACATTAACCTTTCTTTTGGTACTTGTCTAAACCCTAGCAGTCATTCTCTCAGGCCATGTCAAATAGCTCCCATAAATGCCAGGCCAAGGCATGGCATGCTTGACCCCAAAAGTCTTCATGACCTCAGGGCTTGCATTGGTAATTATTTCTCCTATCTTTGTGCCTTTTGCAGACTGTGCTTCTTTGAACACAGAATGCTGACATGAGTCCTTTAGTCCACTGCAGCTGTGTGCTTCATATGCCCATTATGACACCAAAGACTTGGTACGAGAAAAAAGGCAGCTTTTTTCCCAGGATGGAGGTTGGAGATGTCATGTTAGAGCTCCATTAATACACAGTTAAAATTTTACCTGTGCATTCTATGGAGGACAGATGTTTGGAACTGAGAATATATGTACAAACATTTCACCAGTTGCAAATTATTCAAAACAATGATGAGATTTTAATTGTGGTCTGTACCCACAGTGTTCAGGAGGCCCTTGATTCTTTCTGATGCTGGGAGCAGGCAGAATCCCCTGGTGGGGGCAGAAATCCCTTAGGTCTGATGCAGAAAGGGCAACAACAATACACAGGCGTTTCAGTGAGTCTGTTTTTGTCTAAGTAACTTTCTCCTACAAGGTAATTTCTGCCTTCATCTCTCTTGAAGTTTGACAACACTTCAGGTATGAGCAGATAAGTGGGGGAACTTATTCAAGAGGGATTCTCAAAGTGATAAAGTAAGCAGAAGAAGTTAATAGGATAATTTATTCTGGAGAACACTGGACCTTCTAAACTCAGTGCTGATGACTGGTCAGTCACAAATAGTCTATACCCCATGTCTCCAACAGGGACAGAAACTTAGAGTGCAGGTTTCACAGAAAATTCACATTTATATCTCTAAATGATAGCACACAGATGTGATGGTTTTTAGGAACAACTGCAGTTCCCTTTGTAATATATGCCTTCATTTCCCTCTACTAATATATGATGATTTTCTAAATACTTAACTATTTTTCTCTGCTCTTCCAGTGGTCTAATGAAATAGTGGAACACTGTGTCTGCTCTAACAGGTGTGATGTCCTTAGCAGGTCCTTAGCACAACTGACTATGTTGGAAGTATCTTTGAGACTGTAAAACACAGTATACATTCCCAGCCAAAACAAAACAGACCTAATTCATCAAACTACATATTTCTGGGAAAGTCTCTAAATGTACTGATTGCTTTTTGGATTTTGTAATTCTGCTTCTAGCTAACTGTTCTTGTTAACTGATGTATGACAACCCAGTACATGGTATTTGTGCTTAAAAGCTCACTCTGAGAAAGGCTAAACTACACTGGGATCTTGAACAACCAGTATAGTTGCTGGCCAGCTAACAACTTTCTATTGGTTTAAATCCATGTCTGAGTTGTCTTCTCTGGAGGATACCTCAAAACCTGTTCAAACCCATTATTGATTTTCAGTCTACACCATGACTGAAGTGGTTCTTCTGTGGCATGATTGATGTCTTAATTAGAGTTTCTATTGCTGAGTTGAAACTCCTTGAACAAAAATCAGATTTAAGAGCGAAGTGTTTATTTTACTTATACTTCCATAGCATTGTTCATTATTGAAGGAAGTCAGGCAGTAACTAACAGTACAGTAACAGGAATCAGGAGCTGATGCAGAGGCCATGGAGGGTTCTGCTTACTGGCTTGCTCCTCGTGACTTGCTCAACCTGCTTCCTTATAGAACCTAGCACCACCACCTCATGAATGGCATCAACCAAAATGGACTTTATATTCCCCCATAAATCACTAATTTTAAAAGTCCCTTCAGGCTTGCCTATAGCCTGATCTTATGGGGGCATTTCTCAATAGAGACTTTTTTTTTATTTTTTTGATGACTCTACCCTGTGTCAAGTTGATATAAAAGTATCCATTACAACTAAATCATTGTCATCTTGACACATAAATATGTCGCTTTTTAATTAGAACCTTTCCTTTTTTATTTACCCCCAAGATGTCATATTAATATTAACATCACAATATAAAACATTTGAAAGTACCACAGTCCTTACAAATTCAAAACCATCAAACACCAGTCTCCTTTTTAAAAAATCCATAATTACTTTTAAGATTTCAGAGTCATTTAGCTGTGGGCTTTTGTAAAAATCAAACTTAAATCAAATACCTTCTCAAGGCACAGTTCTCAACAAGGCACAGTCACAATCTGAACAAATCAAAACCAAACTGCATCAGTATAAATAATTCAGTATCCAATGTCTGGGATTCACTCAAGAACTTTTGTGCTCCTCCAAGAGTCTTGCATCACTTCTCTGTCTCTACTCTGGCAACACACAGCTTGTCCTCTAAACTTCTTCAGTATCTACTCCAAGGCTGCTGAGATTCTTGGTAGTCATCTAGTATACTGGCATCTCCAAAGTGCTGGGTCTTCTGCTTAAACATGACTACAATTTCACAAATGGCCTCTCTTAGGATCTGTTCACGGTGCCAAGCTTCAACTTCTCTGCATACCCACTTCAGTCATGGGTCTTTAACTGCTCTGGAGGCTACACTTTCACCAGTGGCATCATCTGGCCTCTCACGGTGTCAAACCTCTAGTGATATCCATGACAACTGCATGATTTCAAATTCAGTACCACCTAGCTGACTCTTACTCTAGGAAACTGCCATTGCCGGGAGGTGGTGGCGCACACCTTTAATCCCAGCACTAGGGAGGCAGAGGCACCTGGATCATTGTGAGTTTGAGGCCAGCCTGGTCTACAGAGCAAGATCCAAGAAAGGCCCACAGAGAAACCCTATCTCAAAAAAAAAAAAGAAAAAGAAAAGAAAAGAAAAAAGAAATTGACTGCCATCACAAGGTACAACCTTGGCCATGTCTTTTACACAGGTTCTTTTTCTGGCTTTCATGGAACACTTTACAGAAGATTTCATCTCCATGATTCCAGTCTCTTCATTGCCAGTGTGTCAGTTCTAGCTGATGACCACCAAGTATCCCAGTAAAGCAAATGTGTCACTTTAGTAATTCAGATAACTTGTTAATCATAGTTGATTCTTTACTCCCAACTAACCATGACCACAGAATCTTAACTCAAAATAACAAATTACTCCAATATAGTCTTTAAACCCCTCATTAAAAGTTCACAAAACTGACCTCTGTCATACTCACTGCCCTCAACAATCTTATCATCCAAGCTCTCAGAGAACATCTAACCATGCTTTAATTTGGCATTTCTATACCAAATTCCAAAATCCTTCCACAGTCCTCCACTAAATAATCTAGCTTTGTCATAGAACTCCCCATTTTTTTTCTTCCAACTTGTGTTAATTAGCATTTCTATTGCTGTAATGAAACTCAGTGACCAAAATCAAGTTTGGGAGAAAGGGTTTTTTTAAGCTTCTACTTTCATGCCTCCTTTCAACATTGAAGGGAGTCAGTACAAGAATTCAAACATGACAGGTACCTGGAGTCAGGAGATGATACAGAGGCAATGAAGGATGCTGCTTAGTTCATAGTTTGATATGCATGCTTCCATATAGAACCCAGGACTACCAGCCCACAGATGGTACCACACATAATAGGCTGGGCACTCCCCCATAAATCACTAATTAGGAAAATGTCCATAAGCTTGCCTACATCTGAATATTATTTAGACATTTCATCGATTAATGCTTCCCCCTCCCTGATGATTCTACCTTGTATCAAGTTGACATAAAACTAGCCAGTACATGGATAAAAAAACCACTTGGCCTTCCCTTACTGGTACTACCCCCTAGAATAACTAGAAGATGCTTAATGCAAATGGCAAATTATTCTACATATGTAATCCATGTCCTCATTTAAATCTTCCCAAAGTATAATTTCAGTTGTATTGTAAATAGATCTTTTGTCCTATATATTTGGTATCCCAGTAAGAAAAAGTTCACTTTATAAACATATGCATACATACATGTTGAAATATTTTAAAACACTGGTAGAAAACCAAACATGAAGAGACATCAAGATCAAATATTGCAAGTATACGTTTCCATGTGAAGTTTCACTTAAATTCTGTTTTGAACTGAACTTAAAATTCAAGGCTTAATCATGTTCCTTACATGCATGACCTTTTCTACTCAATGCAGCTTCAAATACAGTTCTCTACAACTTAATGTGAGTTGCAAACTTGGGTCTCACAAGCAAGCAAATAAAGCAAATGAATCTCAGACATTTGTAGCTACTGATCTTCTAATCAACAAAGTATTCAAAGCTTTGAGAGGTATGCATATGAAGCAAAAGCTCACAGCTGTGGAAGAGGCTGAGACTCTCTGTCTCTACCTGTTCTATGGCTTGAATACAATATGCACCTGTATTTGAGTTAAGAAATTAGGAACACAAATTTTCTTTAGTGCTTCCCTGAGAAACAATATTTTGCTTGGGGCTAGATAGGTGACTCAGTGGTTAAGAACACTTATTGTTCTTGCCAAGAAACCCAGTTAAATTCCCATTATACACATGGTAGCTCACAACCATCCATATATATATAGTTTCAGATAATGCAATGGTCTCTTCTGACCTCTGAGGGCACCAGTCAGCAGAGTAAATTGGCCTGTTGGTACATCACCTATAAAATTTCAAAATTCTTCCTAATTGTTTGATTCTGCTATTCTCTACAGACACATAAAACAGATGGTCTTTATGTAGTCCCAGGTCAATTAAAATTAAAGCTGGGGGCTGGAGAGATGGCTCAGCGGTTATGAACACTGACTGTTCTTCCAGAAGACCTGGGTTCAATTCCCAGCACCCACATGGCAGCTCACAACTGTCTGTAACTCCAAGATCTGACACCCTCACACAGACATACATGCAGGCAAAAATACCAGTCCATATAAAATAAAAAAATAAAAAAGAGTGTCTATTAAAATAAAAAATAAAGCTGGCTTTGGAGATGGAGTGTGGCTCTCTCCTTGTCTAAACTCAAGCATGCTTGTTAAAAGAAAATGCAAAATCTTTGTATCATATCAGAAGAGCCACCTGATAAGGAACAGAAGAAAAAACAAAATTAAGGGACTATTTTATTACGACTAATCACATAATTCTTTGGTTCTATTTTGATTCTTTAAAACTTTTTTTATGAATTTTGATATAAAATTCATACAATTAATACACACACACACACACCTATATATTTAAACTTTTGTCATGATATTATTGGTCATATAGAGTACAACCATGTCTAGAGAAAAGCTGCCTGTACATGTTTTCCTGTTTGAGTCTCTATTGTTTTCTGCATGGAAATCATGACCATGCCTAATAGCAAATTTGAAGTCTCCATAAAGATGATAGGGATCCACAATGACAATTCTATTAGGATGATATTAATACCACTAAGCTGACAAACACCACCCAAAGATTGGCTATGGACTACAAATTGCTCAGGACTAGTTTGAGATGGCTAGCTGAGATGATCCAGCCTCACAAACTAAGCAATCAAGGACTTGAGATGAGCTCTGCATTTTCCCCTTATGCAGAGACTGGACAACAAATGATACAGCTGCCTCCCACAGATGTGATAACCCAATTTTTTTCTTTTCAGGATCCCCTAAAGATGTCTTCACCTGTAGACAATAGTTAGTAATTTTAAGAACATGATGTCCACATTCTCAATAGATGGGGTGTGTGGTTTTTTGGCATTCAATGGGTTTTGGATAATTGTCATTGTTTAGAATGATTGGTTATAAGTTGTTATTGTTAATGGTCAGGAAAAAAGGCTAAACAAAGGAGATTAGATTTAAAGTTCTTTTTTGAAAAAAAAAGAAAAAGAAAAAGGAGGATTTAGATAAAAGGTACATTATTGAATCTGCTCTGAATAAAAGATATAGAAATAATGTATAAAGGGTAGATTATTGAATCTGCTTTGAAAAGAATAAAAGAATATGGATATATAATTAGATAAAAAAAGGTAGATTAAGCTGGGCGGTGGTGGAGCACGCCTTTAATCCCAGCACTCGGGAGGCAGAGCCAGGCGGATCTCTGTGAGTTCGAGGCCAGCCTGGGCTACCAAGTGAGTTCCAGGAAAGGTACAAAGCTACACGGAGAAACCCTGTCTCAAAAACAGCAAAAAAAAAAAAGGTAGATTAAAAAACAACTACTGATTTTAAATATTTTACATTGGCTTGAATTTTTGTATATTGTTTACAAATTATGTATATTGATACAAATTTGAGATTGATTTTGTTAGGAAATACTGTACATATATTTCTAATCTTGTTCAAGGTATTGTACCTATACAGTTCATTTAACAATGAAATGCAAAGTTATTACCAACCAATTAGGATATAAAGAAATGAAAGTTAGTAGTTAGTCATTACAATATAACTTGTAGTCATATTAAGTATGTTTTCAAGGTCAAGCAGAGATATATTTTAGATTTACAAGTCATCTTCGAACACTTTAGAGATCTGCAGATTATATCATTTAAGATGTTTTAATAACATAGACTTTCTTTTTTAAATGACTATGAGACATATCTGCTCCTGGTAGCACCAATCTACTTCAGAGAAGATGATGGACATTGAAGAAACTACATATGGAGTTACTTTCATTGTGGCAAATGTTAGCCACTGGGCAAGAAAGTGCTCTCACATTGACTGTTGACAGTATGCTTTCCAAAATGGACAAGCAAGACACAAAATACAGGACTACCGATCCTTGCCAAGACAAGGTAAGAAGGCTCTTTAGAAAATCCAGCTTCACTGATGAGTCTGTCAGATATGCTAAGGCTGTAGGCCAAAGATGATGTCCCAATGTTGCAGAAAAACCTTGGGTGACTGTCCAGGCAGCCAGCTGTTTCTGTCATTTTGCAATTTTTTTGGAAGTTGCTTGTTTGCACTCCCTCCTTATTCAGTTAATATTATTTCTTTCTTGGGTCTCTGTGGGAGTTGAAGGTTAGATAGTTACAGTTATAATTTTCCTTGTTAAGAAATTAAGAAAACAAATTCACTAAGAGGTGTTAAGTGTGTAAGTTTGAAAGACATCAAAAGATAGTTTTTGGAGACAGAGCCTGCCAGCAGCAGATTGGACTAAGAGGTGAGTCTTTGTCTAGGTGGGGCCCAGGGGCACAACCCTGCACCCCCACACCACCATCCATTGCAGTCCCAGTTTCAGGCCAGTAGGCAGGCAGACCTCCTGAAGACAGGTCAGACTACCACCATTCCTCACCAGACCCTGTAACCCACAAGCCCCATCCCTCCCAACCCACCCATGCGCCAAGATTGCAGCTATTCCCTGAGACAGAGCCCATGAGTGCCAATTGGACTAAGAGCTGCTTCCTGACAGAGTCCATCAGCACCAATTAGACCAGTAGCTCCCACTGGACCAAGAGTATCAATCAGATTAAGAGAGGCTCCCTCAGACACAGACACCACTTGCACCAAGTGGAGAAAGAGATGGGTAGGTGCCAATGCAGAAATACAGTCAACAACATAAAAATATGACTCCATCAGGACCTATATCAGCAAGACCTGAATATACCAACACAGAAGAAATCGACCTTAAAAATGACCTTAAGAAGATGATAGAAATCTTTAAGGGGAAATGAAAAATTCCCGTAAAGAATTCAAGGAAAAGTCAAACAAAAATTTGGAAGAAATCAATAAATCCCTTAAAGACAGCCAAGAGAAACCAATTAAACAAGTGAGGAAACAGTTCAAGATTTGAAAACTGAAATTGAGACAATAAAGAAGACACAAACTGAGGGAATGCTGGAAGTGGAAAATCTGAGTAAATGAACAGGAACTACAGATGCAAGCATAACCAACAGAATGAAAGGCATGGAAGAGCCGAACTCTGGCACTGAAGAAGCAAATAAACTCATCTGTCAAAGAAAAAACTAAAGCCAACAAAGTCATGACCCAAAATGTCCAAGAAATTTGGGACACCATGAAAAGACCAAACCTGAGAATAATGGGGATAGAAAGAGAAGAATAACAACTCAAAGTCACAGAAAATATATTCAACAAAATCATAGAAGAAAACTTTCCCAACCAAAAGAAGGAAATGCCCATAAAGATACAAGAAGGTTACAGAACACCAAATAAACTGGATACAAAAAAAAGTCCCCTCACAACATAATAATCAAACCACTAAACATACAGAATAAAGAAAAAAATATTAAGAGCTGCAAAGTAAAAAGGCCAAGTAATATATAAAGGCAGACTTATAATAACACCTGACTTCTCAATGGAGACTCTAAAAGCCAGAAGGACCTGGACAGATATTATGGAGACACTAAGAGACCATGGATGCCAACAGAGACTATTATACCCAGCAAAACTCTCAATCAACATCGACAGGGTAAACAAAATATTCCATGATAAAACCAGATTTAAACAATATCTTTCCACAAATCCAGCCCTACAGAAAGGACTAGAAGGAAAAATCCAACCGAAGGAAGCTAGATACACCCATGAAAACGCAGGCAATAGATAGTCCCACACCAACAAATACCAAAGAAGGGAAACATACAGCACTACCACCAAAAAAATAACAAGAATTAACAATCATTGGTCATTAATATCGATTAATATCAATGGTCTCAATTCACCTATAAAAAGACAGAGGCTAACAGAATGGGTACGACAACAAGATCCATCCATTTGCTGCATACAAGAAACACACCTCAACTTCAAAGACAGACATTACCTCAGAATAAAAGGCTGGGAAAATACTTTCAAATCAAATAGATTTAAGAAGCAAGCTGCTATAGCTATGCTAATATCTAATAAAAATAGACTTCAAACTAAAATCAATTGAAAGAGATCGGGAAGGTCATTACATATTTATCACAGGGAAAATCTGACAAGATGAATATTTATGCCCCCAATACAAGGCACACACATTTGTAAAAGAAACATTACTAAAGCTTAAATTGCACATCAAACCCCATACACTAGTAGAGGGAGACTTCAACACCCCACTCTCACCAATGGACAGGTCTGCCAGAAAGAAACTTAACAGAGAAATAAGGGACCAAACAGAAGTTATGAATCAAATGGACTTAATAGATATCTGCAGAACATTCCACCCTAACACAAAAGAATATACCTTCTTTTCAGCACCCAATGGAACCTTCTCCAAAATTGACCACATGCTTGGTCACAAAGCAAATCTCAACAGATACAAAAAAAAATGGAAATAACCTCCTGTATCTTATTGGATGACCATGGCTTTAAGTTAGATTGCAACAACAACAAAAATTACAGAAAGCCTACAATCTCATGGAAACTGAATAATGCCCAATTGAATCGCCATGCACAAAACTCAAGTCCAAGTGGATCAAAGACCTCAACATAAATCTGGTTAAATTGAACTTGATAGAAGGGAAAGTAGGAAGTAGTCTTGAATGCATTGGCACAGGAGACCACTTCCTAAATATAACACCAGTAGCACAGACACTGAGAGCAACAATTAGTAAAAGGGACCTCCTGAAACTGAGAAGCTTCTGTAGAGCAAAGAACATGGTCAATAAGACAAAACGACAGTCTCAGAATGGGAAAAGATCTCCACCAACCCCACATTTGACAGAGAGCTGACCTCCAAAATATATAAAAAAGTAAAAAAGCTAGACTTCAAATTACTGAACAATCCAATTAAAAAATGGGCTACAGAGCTTAACAGAGAATTCTCAACAGAAGAATCTCAAATGGCTGAAAGACATTTAAGGAATTGCTCAGCATCCTTAGTCATCAGCGAAATGCAAAGCAAAAATACTCTGAGATACCATCTTACACCTCTCAGAAAGGCTAAGATCAAAAACACTGAAGACAGCTTATGTTGGAAAGGATGTGGAGCAAGGGGAACACTCTTCCACTGTTGGTGGGAATGCAAACTTGTACAGCCACTCTGGAAATCAGTATGGCATTTTCTTAGAAAATTGGGGATCAATCTTCCTCAGTACCCAGCTATACCACTTTTGGGTGTGTACCCAAGGAATGCTCAATCTTACCACAAGGACACATGCTCAACTATGTTCATATCAGCATTATTTGTAATAGCAAAATCCTGGAAACAACCAAGATGCCCCTCAACTGAAGAATGGATAAAGAAAATGTACATATACACAATGGAGTACTACTCAGCAGTTGAAAAAAAAAAACAATGATATCATGAAATTTGCAGGCAAATGTATAGAACTAGAAAAAATCATCCTGAGATAACCCAGACTCAGAATGACAAACACGGTATGTACTCACTCATAAGTGGATACTAGATGTAGGGCAAGGGATAGCCAGACTGCAGCCCATGGCTCCGGAGAGGCTAGCTGACAGGGAGGGATCCTGGGAGGGACACGGGTATCACCCAGCGAAGTAGAAGTGGATGGGATCTGCATGAGCAAGATGGGGGCCGGGGGGGGTGGTGGCAGAGGGCAAGGAATAGGGAACGAAGACATAAGGAAATGGGAGGGTCAAGGTGGAGTGGGGATGGAGTGGGAGAGGAGGGAAGGAGATACCATAATAGATGAAGACATCATGGGAGTAGGAAGAGGTAGGGTGCTGGGGAAGCTCTCAGGAATCCACAGAGATGACCCCCATCTTGGTCTGCTAGCAGTGATTGAGGGGGTGCCTGGCCTGGTCTACTCTGGTGACTGATCTAGTGAATACCCTGTCATAGAGCCTTTATCCAGTGACTGTTGGAGGCAGATGCAGGGATCTGCAGCCGGGTGCCAGGCTAAGCTCCAGGGATCCATTTGATGGGAGAGAGGAGGGATTCTGCGGGCAGGAAATGTCAATATCATGATGGGAAGATGTGCAGAGATGACTGGTCACACTGGTGGAGACCCATGAACTGTGGACTAGTGACTGTGGAGCCCCCATGGGACTGGACTAGGTCCTCTGGATACGGGAGACAGTTGTGTAGCCTGAACTGTTTGGGGGACACCCAGGCTGGGGGATCGGGATCCATCCCTGGTGCATGGGCAGGCTTTTGGGAGCCCGGTACCTGTGGTGTGGCACCTTGCGCAGCCTTGGTGCAGTGGGGAGGGGCTTGGGCTTGCCTTGACTTGGTGTGCCGGGCTCTGCTGACTCCCATTGGGAGACCTGGATTTGTAGGATTGCACATTGGGTGCCATTTGTAGCTGAAGTTTTCGCCAGTCCTGCCCAGTGCCACGGACCCCGCAACCGCTTTTCAAATAATCACTCAGAATTTTATATTAATTAAACTGCTCCACCATTAGCTCAGGCCTATCACTGACTAGCTCTTACACTTAAACTCAGCCCATTCCTGTTAATCTATATGTCGCCACATGTTCCGTGGCTTACTGGTACTTTACATCCTGCTCCTCATGGTGGTGGCTGGTAGTTGCTCAGTCTTCCACTTCCCAGAATTCTCCTCTCTCCTTATCCCCCCTACACTATACTTCCTGCCTGGCTACTGGAAAATCAGCATTTTATTATCAGTCAATCAGAGCAACACATTCACACCATCTCCAGCACTTCCCCTTTTCTTTTTTTCAAAAGGGTAGGTTTTAACTTTAACAAAATCAAATTACATATAACAAAACAATTATCAAGCAAGAATTACAGTTATAATATCTAGTCTATTTATAATATCTAGTCTATTTGTATTTGGCAAAATTAAAGAAGATATCAAATCTATATTTCTGAGTCAATGGTTTCATATCTAACTTATCTTTTATCATGACTAAGGAAATTATAACTATCTAGTCTTCAGCTACATCAAAGACCTCAGAAGGATATAATATTACCTGAGAAATGGGAAAAGGATGCAAACAACTTTTGGGAGTCTTGTGAGAGTAGACAGAGACAGCTGGCAGCTTGGACAATTATCCAAAGTTCCTCTGTAAAGTTGGGGCCTCTGTCTTCAGCACACAGACCTAGAGTCTCTCAGTCACTTCTTTTTGTGTCCTATAGAATGTCTGGCAGTTTTCTCTGTGAAGCAGGAACCTGAAGGACCATTTTGCCAAGCAAGATTCAGTGATCACCTTCCTATGGGTCCTGCATGTCCAGTAGATATAACATTTTGTGAAGCAGTCCAGGCAAGAACAGTTTCTTGCCTAAATGGCTATTTTTGCCAAGAAGAAGATAAACTCCATATGGAGTGTCTTCGATGCCCATCCTCCTCTCTGAAGTAAATCATTGCTGCCAGGAGCAGACATGTCTCACTGTCCAGAAAGTCTAAGTTTTTAAAACATTTTAAATGCCATATTCTGTAGGTCTTTGAAGTGTTTGAAGATTACCCATCTATCTGAAATATATCTATGTATACCTAGAAAACTTAACTAACATGACTACAATTTTGACTATCATAGAAGACTAATTATTAATCTGCATTTCTTAATTATCCATTGCAATTTAAATGAGTTGCAAAAACATAATACCTTAAATAAGAGTACAAATATATATACAGTAGAACAAAATTAACTTTAAATTTGTATCAATAAAGTAAAATCTATACCAATGTAAAACATTTTTAAATAAGTTATTACAGTTTATCCTATCATATCTATATCCCCTTTTCTTCTTTAGAAGGAGATCACATTTATAATCAACTTGCTTTAAATAAAAATATTGGTTTTGCTCTGTCCCACACCATAGGGCTCTTCTAATATGGGACAGAAAAATCTCTCAAACTTTTTTTTGTGGGGGGACAATATGCTTGGGTTTAGAGAAGAAGTGAGCCAATTCCATCTCCAAAGCCAGCTTGGTATATTTGGGTATTTGGGCGTAGCTTCTCATACTACTTCCTGCTAGATGAGGGCACTGTATCTTATGGGGACACAAAGAAAATTTTATGATTATGGGGTAGTCCGTGAGGCTGTATTGTCTGAGTCAGTTGCCTTGAAACTGTTCTGGATGTTGGATCATCTGGGCCATGGTGTCATCAGAGACCTTTCAGGGGGTCTTGGCTGGTCAAACCTGATATATCTTAATCTGGAACAAATCCATAGCCTCTGGCTTTCCGTGGAAACAAATGCATAGCCTCCTTTCCAAAGCAACATATTCTTAGATCCAAATTTTGAAGTCACGGTACCTTTACAATATACATATTGGTTTAACTCATCTGCCTTTACAAAATCAACTATCTCTCTGCAGTTAAAAATACCAAAGACAACACAATTCAGATTCTCTGTATGATATCCATCTTTACATGGCTTATTTTCATATTATTTTTACTTTGTCTTTAAAGACTTTATTTTTTAAAACTTTCTATTTGTTTAATAGAATTGTCTGTATTCTTTTTCTATTCTCTTGTAAGCCTACATACATTTTTACACACATTGTAAACCATTTAAAGTCTTGCTCCATCTGAATCCATCTTATTGCGTAACTATTGCTTTAAACTGAAGCAGTTAGTACTGAAGCAGAAGTCTTAGCTTTTAGCTCCACCCAATTTAGCTTCTCAACATGGTAGAGATAATTCACTGCCAGCACTGGGAGCCATAGTGGGTCTGTGCTTCTATCCAAGCAGCGTGTATCCCAGAAACCTCTTTTTTTTATATATTAGCAAAGGCTAAATCCACCACACAGCAGCCGCATAATGTGTGGCTTAGAGACACATTACTGTCATATTTGCAGGTCAAGTGCGCAAGCCAGGAACCTGCCATACAGTAGCTCAAGCATGCAGGCTGAGGCTAACTTGAGAGAGACAACTAGGAAGCTGCTTTAGCTCCATTTTAGAATCTTTTTTTAAGCTTTCTCGGGTTTTAGGTGGAAATTCTCACATCACGTTCTGGCGCCATTTGTAGCTGGGGTTATCTCCTGGTCCTGCCTAGCCCAAGGTCAGTACAAATCTCTCTCACCACCAATCCTGCAGCTGCTCGGACCCAAATAAACACACAGATGCTTATATTATTTATAAACTGTATGGCCATGTGGCTCAGGCTTCTTGCTATCTAGTTCTTATGTCTTAAATTAACTCATTTCTATAAATCTATACCTTGACACATGGCTCGTGGCTTACTGGTACTTTATATCCTACTCCTCATGGCAGTGGCTGGCAGCATCTCCTGACTCAGGTGTGATCTGTGGGTGGTATGTGGGGTGAGTAGAAAATTTCTTAATAAAAATAAATAAATAAAACAATAAATTTTTAAAAACACACAAGGAAAGATAGGTTTCTGTTGGTAATATGAGTTAACATATAAAGTCAATTAGGTCCATGTTGGACTCACCAAGAAAGGATTAATAATGAAATATTTTTGCTGAATTTTTCAAATACAAATGGACTAGACATTGTTGATATATTCATTGCCTGTATATATTATATATAGTTATTGTACTTATTGTATATAGTTTTTCTTGTATTAGTTATAACTTTTTATATTAGACAAAAAAGGGGAGAAGTGATAATATTTTATCTGTGTACCCCAAAAAATCTTATCTGAGGATCAGAGGAACAAGCCAGCTATTGTAATAAACATAGAAGTCAGGCAATGGTAGCACACACATTTAATCCTAGCATTCAGGAGGCAGAGATCCATCCAGATCTTTGTGAGTTTAATGCCACACTGGGAACAACCAGGCATGGTAGCACATGTTTTTATTCCCAGCACTAACCATGGAGGTCTGGAGGTCTATACAGACAGACAGGAAGTGATAGAGCTGTGCAGAAAGAGGAAATGATGTAGCTGGGTGGAGAGAGGAAGTAAGAGGCTGGAACAGAAAGGCATATAGACATAGGTATACAAGAAGTAGGTCTCGCCGGGCGGTGGTGGCTCACGCCTGTAATCCCAGCACTCGGGAGGCAGAGGCAGGTGGATCTCTGTGAGTTCGAGGTCAGCCTGGCCTACAGAGCTAGTCCAGGACAGGCTCCAAAACTACAGAGAAACCCTGTCTCGAAAAACCAAAGGAAAAAAAAAGAAGTAAGTCTCTCTGGAGGCTGAGGGGTTGTAAGGTCAGGTTGGCTGTATCTTGCCTAATTCCTCTAATCTCTCAGTTTTAACCTCTATATCTGACACCAGCTTTTTCATTAATAAGACCATTTAGCAATTCATCTTACATTTGGGAGCCAGATAGTGGGGCCCCAAAGAGTGAAAAAAAAAAAAACTACACACAAGTAAGAGTAGTCATTACTGATCATCAAGGAAATTTCTCTTTGCAACAGACAAACCATAATAGAAACTCTCAACTAATCTAAATACAGATTGTGGAGTCCACTCTCAGTGGATACTCCTACAATACAAGTTCAAAACCAAAGATTCAAGGATTAGAGCAAAAGAGGGGGTTAAATGGTTATAAGAGCCATAGGATCAGGGAATTTGCTATGAGTTTGTGTCTCCTAGCAATATCAGAAGCTCCACCCATAAAGCCTTGGGAACAGGACTTCCCAAACATAACCTGAATAACACAATAGACTTGCCAAAGGGGAAAGCCTGTGAGACGTCAACCCAACAAAGAATGACAGTCTACTGTGCTTGCTAGGTTTATGTAAATTTGATACAAACTACAGTCATCTAAGAGGGGGAAACCTTGATTGAGAAAATGCCCCAATAGGTTTGGTCTGTGGGGCATCATGTAGAGAATTTTCTTAATTGATGATTGATCAGGCAGGTCCAAGGCTGGGCTGGAGGTCCTGAGTTCTATAAGAAAGCAGGCTAAGGAAGTCAAGAGGAGCAGACCTGTAATCAGCACACCTCTATGGCCCCTGCATCAGCTCCTGCCTCCTCTTTCTAGCCCTGCTTGAGTACATGTTCTAACTTCCGCCAATGATGGACTGTGTGATCTGGAAGAATGAAGTCAAATGAACGCTTTGCACTCCAAGTTGGTTTGGTCATGATGTTTCACCACAGCAATAGAAATCATAATACAGCTACTAAGCAATGCTGAGAGTGAGGGAGTCTGTCCCAACAAAAACATGGCAAATGTTATCCAAAACCAAATGGTGAACTCTTAAAACATAAAAACAATAATGTTACACAGACTGAGCAGGTTACATTTATGTATTTAGAAATGTTTTATATATATGCAAATATATATTATTTTTCTATTGTTGATACATATGCATCAACATTATATATATGTTGTACATATATCGACCTTTACTAAGAAAAAGAGACTGAATTTGATACAAACAAAAATGGGTATAGGGAGGGGAGGGTTTGCATTAAGGAAAGGGACGTGTGAGGTGATGTAATTATACTATAATCTCAAAGAAATAATAAAAATATAAGGAACACAAAAACACTTCCACAAAATTGTTGCTTTGCTGGGCTCTGACATTATTGAAAGTTGGCTTCTCCTCTAAACACTAGACTTATGCTATAGTTATTTCTAAACAAAACTGTCCTGTGATGTGTTTAGGTAAAGTGTGTATGTGAGGGTGCGTGTGTGTGTGTGTGTGTGTGTGTGTGTGTGTGTGTGTGTATGAATATGTGAATTTGTGTGAATATGTCAGTTTGTGTCTGTTAATGCAGAATTGAATCCTATTTCAGTAAGAATATAGAAACATGGATAGACAAGGTATCATTGTTGAAAATAATAATGGAATAATAGAATTGTTTTGACCTCTTGAAGAAATGCCCAAGGATGACCTTCAAGAGAGAATATTCTGAAAGAATATCCAAAATAATCTGTTTTTAATAACAATACTGTAAATTATAAAATATTAATGAAAATAGAAAATGTTACCTGATGGCTGTATGATTATATTTTTTAATTATTTTACCTGAACCTAATTAAGGTACCAATTGCTAGGGAAAACAAGTCTAATGGACAATAGCTTCAAACAAATAACCAGAAATAAACTTAATCAAAGAGTTTTAAGATGTCTGTTCTCAAAACTTGAAAACACTAAATAAAGAAGTTAAAATCACAAACAGAAATGTCTCCCTTGCTCATGGATTAGAAGAATTAATATGTCAAAGTCATTCTATTACTGAAAAAGATGTACATATACAGTGCCATTACTTTCAAAATTCCAATACCACTTAAGTATAGAAAACTGTATCAGAATGTAGATGAAAACACCAAGACCCTTAATGTTGACAGCAGTCTTAAGCAGAAAAACAATACTGGAAGTATGTATCACAATGCATAATTTTAACTGTAATACTAGTCCATAGTTATAAGAGCTGTGTTTTATTTGTACCAAGACAAGTAGGTGGATGGGATATAACGGATGACCTGAGAATAAACCCACCTACCTATAGTCATAAAACATTTGACATGACCATCAAAAACATTCATTAGAAGTAAGGCATCATGCTGAAGAAATGGTGCTGAGAATCTCTATATCCAAATGTAGAATGATCTAGATCTGTGTGTCCCTGTCTAAACATCAATTCAATATGAATCAAACACTTTATTGGAAGGCATTAAGCATTAAGCTAGTAGAATATGTAGGCAACACCCTTCAAATAAAAACAAAATAACTGGATTTCTAAAAAGAACATCAATAGTGTAGGAGGGAAGCCCAATATTTCACAAACTAGACTGCACAAAATTCAATAAAAGCTTGTGCAGCAGAGAAAACTTTAAACAGAGTGTACAAAAATTACAGAGGGCAAGGAAGATGCCTTAGTTGTCCAGATAGTTACACCACACATGATGAGCAGGTCTTGATCCCCATGACCCTCATGTAGGAAAGAGAAAACAGACTCCTACAGTTGCCTTCTGACCTCCACAAACATGGTATATGCACAATACTTCCCTTAAACAAACAGGGAAGTAAATGTAATAAGTAAAACAACAACAAGGAAAGGTATGAATTCCTTGCCAAGAAAATATCATACAGATATTAATGTGTAAAATTATATACAAAGACATGAAAATTTAACACAATGAGTCCCAGAAGTCACATAAACAGTAATGGAATAATAAACTGAACCAAGAAATCTTGAAGGACCAAATACAATTGACAAAAAAGAAGAGAGAAAGAAAATGTGTATTTTCCTTCGCCATCAGTTAAATGCAAGGTAAAGCTGTTTAATATACATCTTCCTCCCAGTCAGAATGGCTCCCATCAGAAAAACAAGTCTCCTTCCCTGTATGCTCTTTCTCCTGTCTCAAACCTACATAGTTGTCACCAACCCAAACACACCCTACCCACATGGTGCTAGACCATAGTGGTAAACACTATAAGTACTGTTCTTGAGGGGTTTGTGGATAGAGGACGACTGGAAACAACAGAGAGGGTTCTGATGGGGTCAACATTTGAAGTTTTGGACTGATGTGGAAAGCACTAATGTATCTGACAGTAACAGACAGGGTAGAGTTAGCCTGTCACAGCTTTGCTGTTGATACTGTCATTTGTCATGGACCTTTGTAGAACTATGCTTTGTTTTGTTTTTGTTTTTTTGTTTTTGATTTTGTTTTTTTTTTTTAGTTCTTGTTTTGGTTTCTTTATTGTGATGAATTGCAATCAAAATAGATAAAACATGCTTTACTGTAAAATATGACTACCCATTAGGAATGAGGCAGGGGTATGTTTTTGCAGTATCTCAGTGTGATTGAGCAAAGGATTTGAAAACATTCAGCGCGGATTATTGCCACTTTCTTATGGTTTATGGAAACTTATGCATTTGTCTGAAATCATTTCTCTTTTACTAACTTAACTGCTAATGACACTTCAGTATTCCAAAGAGGAACTAACCATGTTTGCCTCTTTACGGGAGGAAGAACATTTATAACACATTGCCAGTCCTTCACAGATGAGACCTCAGTATTTCCCACTTGCTCCTTGTGAGAACTTGTCTTCCTCTCAGGATAAAGAATTATCAGATCATCTCCAAACGTAGTCTCTTAAGAGATGAGAGTAGTAAATTAGTCATAATTCTTTATCATTGCCATCTGTGGCAAACAATTTTCAGCAGGTTATTTTTGTTGTTGCTCAAGCCTCTATACCCTTTGCTACTGTGAGAAGGTAATTGGCAGTCAAAGGGGAGAGGAGATCACAGAATTACAGACCCATATCTCAGGTACTGCTTGCCTTTTTAAAGCACAAAATGTAGTCACTGAGATTAGAGCACTGAGAATAAAATCCTGGCAGGGAAGGCTATGTGGTTTTCTAACACCTGCTTACAAATCAGAGTTCATGAATTAAAGGTAATCTCAATAGTCTACTAAGTGATTACATGAGAAAAATTAGACTTGAAATTTAAGCCAGTTGAAAACACCACCACAGAAGAGTGAAAGACATTCCAGAGGAAATGGTTCAAAGCAGGAAAAACATGGGATCTGCTCCCACCATTAACCTGATTCTCCTCAATGAATGTAATCTTCACTTACAGTGACTGCTTTCATTTAGTCCAAGAGACAATGAAACCTGATTTTCAAGGTGATCAGAGCTTTATATTAATCAACCTGTTGCTGAACACCCTCTCCAACCACCAGGATCTTAAACTGGAATTTCTTGGTTCTTAACACTGCACCTGTGCTGTGTCAAAGTTTGTTTTCAAGTACGTGATGAATGTATGGAAAGCATCTAGATCTGTAGAAAATTGTGAGTTTCTGGAAACTGGTAAAGAATTTCTATAGTTGTGCAGTTGTGGCAGGTAACTGTAATGCTAGCATTAACCATCCTGACAACATTCCCATCTCTAATCAAGAGCCCATCTCCCTCTGTCAGCCTGCTGAGGACCTTTAGGAAGAGCTAACAAAGATACTGAGAGTTTGTAGCATCACTTGTCAGGGAGTCACATCATGTTTTATTTCTTTAAAATGTCCTTGTTGCTAGGGGAGTTTTTGTGAATGTGTGAAAGCACAAGAGGACTCTACTTTCTTGTCTGTGATTCTTGTTAATACTGATCTAAACAGTAAGTCTGGTAAGCACATCCAATGAAATGTGATCTGAAAATTGTATCACATGTTATATTTGTGAGTCACAAAATTCAAGTTTGTATATGCAGCATATGCTATAAAAATCAGTCTGCAAAGTACTTCAATGCTAATAGCTCAGCTAATGATTGGGACTTAATTCAGCTTATGCAATAAGTGACTTATTTATAGTTCCTTCATACACACATTTATTAATGTGTGATTTCTATTTAACGTGAAGTGATGGTTTGACCTCTGATCAAGGAATAAGTCTTATGATTGTTTCACGTGCTTATTTTTAGAAAATGAAATAAGTGAGCTATAGGTCAATACCTTAGATTCATGCTTCAGTTTACTCATTGCCCAGGCTCATCCTGATGCAGGACCCTGAGGTATTATGTCCCCACAGTTCATGCACCTCTATGAACATATCTCAGTGTTCACTAATAATTGACACTGGTCTATACTCTTAATGTTCACAAAGAAATGGATACTTAAAATAGAAGAAAATCATAAAACTCTACCCATGTGGTATACAGTAAGGAAGTACAAGAACATAAGTAAATACTCCACAGCCATGCCTGGAAAAAATAAGTAACTTGTGCTAATGGAGTATGTGAAATGGCTTTAAACTCACTCTATCATCACCCAGCAATTCCTTCCTCTTACTATCCTGAAGTAATCACAATATCAAAATCTCAACTACACTGTGTAAAACTCAGATTCCCCTATCATTTTCATTGATAACATGTTAATCACTAGTATCTCCCTTGTAGATTTGGAAGAGTGAACAAGTTATATACTGTTTTTCTTACAAAACATGGATCTGTACATTATAACCACTTATATAAACACAGTGTATCATTTATTATTAATTCTAGTGGGTGGTACTAAGTTGTATGCCAAATGTTGGGTTTGAGGTAACATGGTGCAGGCAGCCTATGCCTATCTCCCCATGTAGAATCCTCAGACTCAGGCAGTGGAGATGTTTCCAATAGCAGCTGGTGGCTATAGGGATTATTTTGTTATGACAGACTGTGGCTGGAGTTTTGGGCAATTCATCTCTCATCTACAATTATGTCTTTCTTTACTTCAAGGCTTACAGATTAAAGTGCATAGACTGGATTCTGATGCACTTGATTGTGGCAAAATTCTTAACTCTCCTGTGTAAAGGTGTTCCACAAGCAATGGCAGCTTTTGGTTTGCAATGTTTCTTCAATCACTTTGAGTGCAAGCTTCCTACCTTCACAGGGTGGTTAGAGGTGTGTCATTTGGCAGCATGTGCTTAATGAGTCCAGGTCCTCACCATCAGCTCTGAGGATGCTATTTCAACTGTATTTAAAAAGAAAGCTCCCAAGTACATCAGCTATTCCATCTACCTGACCTGGATCCTGTCTCTTTTCTTTAGCATTGTTTCCCTTAAGCATATGTCTGCAAAACCATGCAATAAGAATACCACAAGTCTCAAGGAGTTGGGTTACTGTTCTGATGTTCCCTTTGATAAAACTGCTGAAATATTTCATGCAGTATATGTGATATTTTCTGGTGCTATGTACATGGTGGTGATGCTATGCTCCAGTAGCTCCATGGTTCTCATCTTGCACAGGCACAAGAAGAGGATGCAACATATATCTAGGACCAATATCTCTCCTATATCTAGCCCTGAATCCAGAGCAACACATTTTTTTCTACTGGTGAGCACCCTTGTCTGCTTTTATACACTCTCTACACATTTTAGCATCTGTTTAATTTTTTTATTAATCTCAAGTATCTGTTGAGTGCTCATGCAATATTTTCAATGTGTTTTGCTTCTGTCAGCCCCTACTTGCTCCTGAGACATGATTCTAGTGCATCACGCCTTTGCTTTGCTTGGGTAAACTATTGAAAATCCCCTAACTAAAGGTCAGCCTGACTATTCCAAACCCTTACAGAATTCTCATATTTTGTGTCATTCTCAGAAAACTGTAACCACAGTATAACATTTGTATTCTATGTGATTGTTGTTTTGTATAACAACACTTTTATGTTAAATGTGCATGCATGCTTTTTACATGCATAGTTGCATGAATGAACATGTGAGAGCATATCCAATGAGATTTTGTTTACTATTCATCAAGCAATACCACTAAAAGACTTAATGTAAAGTACAAGTTGCAATGGATAGAATAATGAAAATATTTGTTAATTTCAGAAATGTAAATAAGTTAAACTATAATAGCAAATTGGTTTCGTATAAATTCCATTTTATGTTAGCTTTTCTTCCTGGGGAGAGAGTGAAAACTAAGTGTTTTCATTTTTTCCCTTTGGAATTTGCATTAGTGGTGTTACTTAAAATAACTTTGAAAACTAATTCACAGGATATTTCAGTTGAGTCCCTTTAGTGTGTCTTTGTGATGGTGAAAAATGGGGTGCATTTTCATGGTGATCACATGGTGTCTGCTTTATGACATGCATACAGTTTTCTTGTATGTGTTGATTTTCACCATTTTTACTTATTTCCTTAGACACATGCATCATTTTGGAAACATAACCAAAATTTAAAATAAAGTCATGAGTATCCAAAATGACAATCATGATTTCCTTCTTAAGATGAAATTTTCACTTACTGGTAGGCAGCCATGAATCTTCCATGGACAAGTCAGGCTTGTTCTTGTCAATATCTTTTTCCACCAGAATCCCCCTCTGCTTGGAGTTACTGCTTTATAAATGAATTCTATAGTGTCCAATGTGCTTTCCTTGGTTTGAGTCAATATTTTACCACATGTTCTATTGCCTTTACTGTAACTGAGAAAAACTGGGACTGTCAACAGCCAACTAAGTACCAGGAAGGAGTTTCAGGTGTCTTACCTCTCCCTACATAACTATTGGCTTTGGATGTGTTCTGGCCAATTGACACTCATTGTCTTCACAGCACGCTCTGATGTATAGCCTTTTCCTCTGAATTGATACACTCCTTCAGGAGGAGGGGGCTAACTGGAATTAAAAAAAATAGACAAAGTCACCTTGTTTGGGAAATATGAAACTTGCAAGGATCACAAGGTCCTCTCTGCAGTTATCCAATGCTATGGAAGCAGAAGATATCTGTTGGGGGAGGATATCCTTAGCTGTCTAGTTACCTCGAGAAGATTATTAGACAGAGAGTGCTGCCTGAAAGGCACACGAGAGCTTCAGGATTGCAGTTTTCACTAGACTATACTCATATCTTGGTGGGCCATTTAGTGATGCAGTCATTTTTGCTCTCCTTTCTTTTTCTGTTGGCTAACATCATGTTTGAAGTTTAAACTTATTATGCTTGAGAAACCAAAAAGCAAATGTGCCTCCAGCATATAAGCTCCTAGCTTGTTTAAGCTGTACTGTGAGCCCACTCCCCTTTTCCTCAGACACTGAAGATTATTTTAAAAAACTGTCTGCTCTTGTAAATAAATAAATAAATAAATAAATAAATAAATAAACCACCTCTGCTTTTCTTACAAGATAAGGATCAGTAGGTTAACTGCTCTTTCTGCTTTTGTATTCAACCTTGCTTACTCCGTTCAAAAAGAATTGCCAAACAAAATGTAACCTTATGAGTTTTGTCTGAAGTGACATGACTCCAGGCTACATCTTGGGAGCTCTTTCAGATGTAGTCCTGGAACCAGGTGTTGATACCAATACCAAAATAAAAGCCTCCTCTATTATAATTTTTTATTGTCAAATTAGTGAACACTGATCAACTCCAGACCCATAACACTGTAAGGAACCCCTTCTCTAGACTCCTTTTAGTCACCCCAAAAATGCTATTTGGTTTTCCAAGCTGTCTGGACTTCACTGGAAAAATTCATTTGTTCTGTTGTGGGTTTCCTCTCTGTATGTGTTGAGCATCCTCAGGAAAATTCTCTCACAAAATATGTTCCTGATGACCACCTCCACACTTATTGTCACTGGTTTCGCTCTATGTCACATAGTAGGATAAAAAGATATGAACCTGAGAAAGCACCTCATACAGAGGAGAGATATTTGATGCATGTTTTTATTTTACAGCCATCCTCATTCTGTATGCAACACATACTTAAGTTTATTCTGCTGTTGGTTTCCTCTCTGGGGTAGCTAGACATTTGCTCATGTTTCTCCAGAAACAGTGTTTTGAAATTTATTTCAGACAGACTCACGTGGACTCACCATAGCATTCTAACAATCCTGAAGAGAAGAACAGCTATCACCCCTAGTAAAATTATTCCATAAAATGAAAAAGTGCTCTATATATACTTTGATACCAAAACCAAAAGAGTGGAAATTAAACATGAGTACCTTTGATGAACATAGAGCAAAAATTTTCAATAAAATTCTTGCAATTGAATTTAAGGGCAGTTCAAAAACCAATTCAATACTACCATGCTGGCTTCATTCCAGAGATGCAGGGGTGGTTTAGCATGTGCAAATGTAATGTATTAAGTCAATGGAATCAATTTGGCAACCACAGATTATATCAACAGATGCAAGAAAAACTTTTGATATTTTTCAGAATTCCATGATTAAAATTCCTGAGAAACTAGTGGTGGAGGGGACATATTTCCAAATAATGAAGGCTGTATATGACAGACCCACATCCAACATCATCTTAAATGGAGAAAAACTTGAAATATTTCTGCAAAGATCAGGAAAAAGACAAGGATGGCCTCACTCCTACTCAATATAGTTTTGAAGCTTAAATAGAGTATTTAAGACAGATATGGAAATAAACTGGAGGTGGATGGGGATGGGAATATGAGGGACCAGGTTGGGGGATGGATAGAGGGAGAGAGTAATGAAAGAAATGCCTTGATGAGGGGCCATTTCAGGGTCAGGTATAACACTGGTGCAAGGGAAACTCCCATGAATCTATAGGGATGACCCCAGCTAAGACTCCCAGCAATAGTGGATAAGCAACCTGAACTGGCCATATTGATGACTATCCTAATTGTCACCAGAGTGTAGTTGAAGTTTTCCTGTGACCCACCTGGCCTGTGGTCAGGACAAATCTCTCTCACCCGCCAGTCCTGCAACAGCTTGGACCCAAGTAAGCACACAGAGGCCTATATTAATTAAAACTATATGGCTCAATGGCTCAGGCTTCTTGCTAGCTAGATCTTACACTTAAATTAACCCATTTCTATAAATCTATACCTTGCCACATGCCTCATGGCTTACCGATATCTTTACATCTTGCTTCTCCTGACTCAGCCTTCCACTTCCAAGAATTCTCCTCTCTGCTTATTCTGCCTATACTATACTTCCTGCCTTGCTACTGGCCAACCAGCATTTTATTTATCAACCAAATCAGACCAACACATTCATAGCATACAGAAAGACATCCGCAGCACTTCCCCTTTTCTTTTCAAGTATATATTCAGTATTGATCATACTCACCCTTTACTGCCCTAACACTACCAAGCACAACTCTGAGTGACAAATCCTTCTTGACTTCCTAACTGCCCTTTATAAATTCTTACTGAATTGGTTGCCCAGTCATTGCTATTCATGTGTGTAGTCATCCACAGGGGCAGGCGGAACCTACCAGTGACCACATTTCTAAAGAAAAGGAGATCTTAATAATAGTATTACTCTGATAAATGAACATGCTGTTAAATTGAGTCCCAATGATTTATCATTATATTATTAAATAGTTCATCTCTTAACCTCATCAGAGAAGCTTCTGTTTGTAGTAGATGATGAGACCCACAACTGGTCAAGGATCAGAAAATAATACACTGGTGAAATACTCATCCCCAAAAAGGACATCTATATAAAAATCCCTCCATCCAAGGATAAGAATTTAGGGAAGAGGGTCCTGAAAATTGTAAGACCTAGAGATGATAGGTGATTAGAATGAAACAGTGTTTTCTGTGAACAGGAAGGGTGTTGTACCTGTGGATCCATAGCTGTCAACACTGTTCATGAGACATAAGCAAGATCAAGCAAAACAAAAGTATTAACATGGTCAGGAAATTGTCACACAGTCCCACTCTTTGCTAAGGAACTCTTGGCAGTTGATGGCTACTAGGAAAGGAAATGTCAGTTTCTTTAAGGGTGTGACATGGTTGTCTGGATCATAGTCCAGTAAGACCACAATGATAACAATAGTAATAGCAACTGCCAGTTGTTTCTGCAAACCCAAGAGTTTACATGTCTCCATAGAAACAACTTCTCATTGGATAAAAGCAGTTTCCCTCCATGACTGAGCATTACCAGGTGTAATCTATGGGTAAACATGCTGAAGTTGAAAAACAAATTTGAAAAGCCAATCACCACCATTTAACAAAACAACATTATTATTCTACCCACTGAGGACAAAAGTTTGGACATACTTAAGTCTTTTCCCTGGTTTGCAGTAAAATATAGGGCTTCCATTCTGTGTGTTGGCCTCTAAATGCATGCATATTTATTATGACAGTATTGCATTAGTAGGTATGTCTGCTCTGGCTTGCTCGCTGTGTAGCACTCAAGGTCCACAGCCCATGAGAAATTTTTCATTAACATTTCCTGCCACTAACTGAATAGTGTGTCATGGCAAAACCACAGCTAGCCAGGAACAGGATAATGTCTACCTCCATCATTGTTTGATTTCTTAGTGTCCTGCAAACAAACCATCTGATTCTAGTATACAACCAATAACAGTGCCCTCATCCTGAATGATCAATCCTGAGGATGGATACTTGTCAGTACCCTTTTCTATACAGTAGTGTATTTTCATTCATACACTTAAATTTCAACTTCTACTCTTCTTTCTTGGGCTTTTCTAAATCAGTAAGATACTCAAGAGTTAATAATCTTTCTACAGCAGGACAAATCTCTTAAGGAATTTGCTCTCAACTTCAGGCAAACACCAGAAGGTTTTGGCATTTAGCAGTTTGAAGAGTGCTAGAACAAATCATTAAAAAGATCCAGTAAAATATACAGGATCCCCATTGCTTTTTATCTGTTTGTCAGAAGAGCAATGTTAGGTATGACAGCATGACTGGGGACTCTATATTCCTCAGCCCTTCATAATACGATAATATTTACTGTAAGCCATTCAGCAGCCTTTTGTACAAGCTCTCCTGTAGCTTCAGTATCATTTTGCATTTCGCAATCAGGTCTTGTCAGAGCCAACTTGAATTGCTAAGCACATATCAGGCCTAAAAGGGAACACCATTATATGGAAGCATGCTGTACACTCTACCAGGGTCACCTATTCAAATATAATAGCATGTAGTTTGGCATCATGACCTTAGTATTTCAATGCTTTCCATGTGGCAGGAATCCCAGACTTGGCCATTGAACTTTATCCCAATTACCCCTCCCTGCAGTGTATATATGTACACAGAATATGGTGTATAAACAACTGCCAAGACAGAGGATAAGACTAATTTATCTCGCTGCCAAGTTTAATCTTTCCACATGCACTTTTTAAGTACATTATGATTTCTGAGAAACATTGTTCAGATTGTTTTACTAATTTTTATCATTATTTAAGAATTTTGTCCAATGTACTTTCATTATATTTACTTCCTCCCCACACTCTTCCCAGGCCTTTCCCTTCCATCGATAGCCAGATTTGTGTCTTATTTAATAAAATAAATACGTATCAAGCACAGCTTATGTTTTCTATTAGTTCTTCAATGTGTAGCCTTCCATTAAAAAGTGGTCAACTCTACAGTTTAAATAACCCTTCACTCTTTCTGTAAGCTCTTTTGTTATACAATTGATATACATGGGACTGGGATACAATTTTACTCGGAATCTAGTCAGCTGGAATGATCCTTAATTAGTTTTTCACCTCTTATCACCCTTACTTGCCTTTAAAAGTTGTGAAACTAATTAAAATGACAATATATATTACTAAAATATGCTAGAGCATCACATAAAATTCTTATCACATGATGACATTTAGCAAAGCCACTACAACCCCTCACTGTCCTGATGTTTTTGTTTAATTGACAACAATTTAAACTCTCCTATCACAGCTGGATGAGATGGGCATCATGAACCACCTCTTACATGCTTGATTTCTTTCCTACTGCCCCTCATTCTTCTATTATCCTTACGTTGGTGTTTTTCATGGGTACAGTAAATGATCATGATCAAGTGTCCATGTTAGCTCATATGATCCAGTCCATCAGGACATTATTTTTTCACAATCTGTTTTAGGTTGCATAGTTTTTTTTTCTCAAGGATTAATGAGCACCTATGTTTCTTAATTCTTTGTTTCTATGACACTGACACTACAACTCATTACATGTGTCCCCAGGTCATTCAGCCTCACAAACAGGACTGGGAGTGGTGCTTTCTTTTCTTGTTTAAAATATTTCCTAATAAAAATAGTGCATAGAGGATCTCTTGATTATCATACTTTCTGATAATATACACTGTTTTATGGTCCAAGATTGCATATTGAAAGATAGATTCTAACATTGTTCTAAAGCTCATACCTGACAGATATACCCCATCACATTTACTTTATTTGTCTCCTTTTGTGTATTCACAATCTATCAAATAAGGAAAAGCATGCTGATAGATATCTACTTGGTCCTCTTTTTCAGAGCAGCTGCAAATCAAGGCTACTGTGAAAGTGATAACACATGTCTCTTTCTCCTTACAGCCCTCCTGTGTGAGTGTGTTCTTTCTGGGCATTATAGAACTGGGAAATAGCCCCTGGAGCTCCCATCTTGACAAGAGACCCTACAGTCTCCATGCCATGCCCCCACACCTATCCACCCAAGACCCCAGCCACTTCCTGAGACTTAGAGACCAGCCTCAAGCGCCCATCCCACCCTGAAGCTCTAATCTGGACAAGAGCCCCCAGTTCCCATCTGGCCCGGAACTCCCATCTGGACAAGAGAGCTTCCATCTGGACCAGAGAGAGGCTTCCAGAATCTGTCAGCTCTGTCTGGATCAAGAGCACTGATAAGACCAAGAATGAATCCACAAGGAGATGGGCAGACATCAAGGCAGAAGAACATACAACAAAATAAAGAGCAATACAGCATCACCAGAACTTAGCCCTCCTCCAACAGCTAGACCTGAATATCACAAAATGGAAGAAGTAGAAGAAAGCAACCTTATGAATAACATCATGAAGATGCTAGAGGCTTATAAAGAAGAAATCAAAAATGAAATGGAGGAACAGACAAACAAAAAATGGGAAGAACGCTATAAAAAACTAGAGGAAAGGACAAATAAAGCAGAAGAAAACAACAAATCCCTGAGAGAAAATCATGAAAAAGTAATGAAACAGATGAGGGAAACCAAGACCTGAAAAGGGAAATAGAAAAAAATGAAGAAGACACAAACAGAGGTATAGTGGTATTCTATTTGTACTGAAATGTGATTTTATTTGTACGTTAATAAATAAAGTTGCCTAGGGGTCAGAGCTATTAGCAAACCATAGCGAAAGCCAGGGCGGTGGTGGTGCACGCCTTTAATCCCAGCACTTGGTAAGCAGAGCTAGGTAGATATCTGTGTGTTCAAGGATACAGCTAGCATTGGAGACACACGCCCTTGATCTCAATACCAACCATAGAAGACTCGGGAGGTCTGTACAGAGAGACTGTGACGAGACAGCCACGTAGTTAGTTTATAACCAATGAGAAGGAAGAAACAGGACTCCTTATAAGACAACCGCACAGGAAGAAACTCCCTTTTCGGAGAGCTCTCTTGGCGGGAGAAGCTAGCTGGCGGAAAGCGGGTAAGCTTCTGGCTCTGACCTCTTGGGCTTTCACCTTTACATTGGCTCTGTGTTTCTTATTTAATAAGGCGGTCGGTTACATCTACACAGAGGGAATGCTGGAAATAGAAAATCTGAGTAAACAAACAGGAACTTCAGATGCAAGTATAACCAACAGATTGCAAGAGATGGAAGAGAGGATCTTTGGCGTTGAAGACATGGTAGAAGAAATAGGTTCATCAGTCAAAGAAAACACTAAAGCCAACAAAGTCATGACCAAAAATGTCCAGGAAATTTGGGACACCATGAAAAGACCAAACCTACAAATAATAGGGATAGAGGAAGGAGAAGAATACCAACTCAAAGGCACAGAAAATATATTAAAAAAGATCATAGAGGAAAACTTTCCCAACCAAAAGAAGGAAATGCCTATGAAGATACAAGAAGCCTATAGAACACCAAACAGACTAGACCCCCCAAAAAAGTCCCCTTGCCACATAATAATTAAACAACTAAATGTACAAAAGAAAGAAAGAATATTAAGAACAGCAAAGGAAAAAGGCCAAATGACTTATAAAGGCAAACCCATCAGAATAACACCCGATTTCTCAATGGGGACTTTGAAAGCCAGAAGGACCTGGACAGATGTAATGCAGACACTAAGAGACCATGGATGCCAGCCTAGACTAATATACCTAGCAAAACTTTCAATCATCATAGACGGAGTGAACGAGGTATTCCAAGACAAAGCCATATTTAAACAATACTTATCCACAAACCCAGCCCTACAGAAAGCACCAGAAGGAAAATTCCAACCTAAAGAAGTCAAATACACCCTCAAAAACACAGGCAATAGATAACACCACAGCAGTAAACCCAAAGAAGAGAAGTGCACACTCACTACCAACAAAAAAAATAACAGGAATAAATAATCACTGGTCACGAATATCCCTTAATATCAATGGACTTAATTCACCTGTAAAAAGACACAGGCTAACAGAATGGATATGAAAGCAGGACCCATCTTTCTGCTGCATACAAGAAACACACCTCAAATTCAAAGATAGACACTATCTAAGAATAAAAGGCTGGGAAAAGATTTTCCAATCAAATGGTTTTAAGAAGCAAGCAGGTGTAGCCATCCTAATACCCAGCAAAATAGACTTCAAACTAAAATCAAACAAAAGAGATCAAGAAGGGCATTACATACTCATCACAGGAAAGATCCACCAAGATGAAGTTTCACTTCTGAACATCTATGCCCCAAACAAAATGGCACCCACATATGTAAAAGAAACATTACTAAAGGTTAAATCACATATAAATCCCCACACATTAATAGTGGGAGACTTTAACACCCCACTTTTACCACTGAACAGAGCTCCCAAATCAAAACTTAACAGAGAAATAAAGCACTTAACTGATGTTATGACTCAAATGGACTTAATTGATATCTACAGAACATTCCATCCTAACAAAAAAGAATATACCTTCTCAGCACCCCATGGAACCTTCTCTAAAATCGACCACATACTTGGCCACAAAGCAAATCTCAACAGATACAAAACAATTGGAATAACCTCCTGCATTCTATCAGACCACCATGGTTTAAAGTTAGATTTCAACAACAACAAAAACTACAGAAAACCTACAATCTCATGGAAACTGAATAACGCTCAACTGAATCACCAATGGGTTAAGGAAGAAATAAAGAAAGAAATTAAAGACTTCCTAGAGATCAATGAAAATGAATATACCACATACCCAAACTTATGGGACACTATGAAAGCAATGCTAAGAGGGAAATTCATAGCTCTAAATGCCCACATAAGGAAGTTGGAGAAATCTCACACTAGTGACTTAACAGCACACCTGAAAGCTCTAGAACAAGAAGAAACAAAGTCTCCCAGGAAGAATAGACGCCAGGAAATTATCAAATTGAGAGCTGAAATCAATAAAATAGAAACAAAGAGATCAATACAAAAAATTAATGAAACAAAGAGTTGGTTCTTTGAGAAAATTAACAAGATAGACAAGCCCTTATCCAAACTAACCAAAAGACA
>CABHPP010133213.1:0-20647 GCA_902168425.1 Peromyscus attwateri
AGATTACTTCACAAGTCCAAGATTGGTATTACTATAGAAGCTTTTGGAGTATAATATAACATTTCTGTGTGCTTATGTTTTGGGTGCCTATGTTCCTACCCAAACAGTAAGTGGCCACACCTGTGACTCAAAAGCTGTCTCCCTCTGTTTTATTATAGTAATTTAATGCTTTCACATTTTACATGAAGTGACTGTCCTTTTTACATATGAGCTTCTGATCGCTGACAAAAATAATACAATTTTTGGCAAAAATACAGATTACAGATTACTATTTGGATTCTCTATCCGTCAGCCCATGAGTCTGATTTTATTTATGTGTTATACTTCTGATTAATAAGTTTCATAATAATCAGGAATTTGGGAGTCTTATAACCCCACTCTCACTAAGAATCACTTTGGCCTTTAATATTTGTTTTCATTAGTATCTTAGACAGTGTTTTTCTGTAGCTGTGAAAAAAAACAACTGATATTTTGATGTTGTTATATTGAATCTATACATTGCTTTACGTGATCAAGCAATTTCACCTATACTAATTCTTTCTGTCTGTGACACTTAACATCTTTCATTTGCTCTATCATTCAGCAGTGACTCACATTTTTTATTATAGAGATATTTTATTTCTTTGGTTAAATGTATTACTAAGTATTCTATTTTCTAGATATTGCAACATAGATTCCATTCTTATTTTCTTTATCTTACTGAGTTCGTTGTTAGCATATAAATTGCAAACTTTTCTTTACGTGTTCATTTTGTATGTTGTATCTCGCTGGATTTATTTATGAATTGTAACTGCGTTTTTAGGCAAAAATGAAGTTTTGTACATTATTAAAAGTATATAACATAATTTATTCCATGAAAGTTTGGATATCCTTTCCTCTTTCTCTATTATGTTCCTCTTGTGAAGACTTTTAACAGGGTAATAAAGAAAATTGGTGAAGACAGATATTCTTTTCTTGTTCTGGCTCTTACAGGAAGTTCTCTAGCTTTTCTCCATCAGGATGGTACTGGCTATGAGTCTTACACACATACACAGACACACAGACACACACACACACACACACACACACACACACACACACACACACACACCCCTTGTTTGGTAATTTGACATATTTTCGTGCTATACCAGATTTATTAAGAGATTTTATCATGAAGTAATATTGAAACTTACAAAATGCATTTTCTTATCCAGGGAGAGCATATAAATGGAGTCTCTTTGTCAATTAGCCATTCAATGATACTTGTTAACATCATCGAATATGTAACAAAAATTTACAATGTGAACTTCAGAAACTTAGCGTTGGTTCACTTTGCCCAAAAGTACCCAGACTTTCATTGTGTGGTCAAATTGTTAAAATGATGTCCAGGAGCGTATGTGTTGCTCTGGTGACAAGATGATCCAGAGTGCATGGTGCTAGCCTATAAATTTTCCTCAGTGCCTCTGAGCTGTAGAAACCGGGCCGAATGTACTTTGTTGTGGTTTGAACCGCTGCTAGGAGTATATGATAAACACTGTTGCAGAACCATGTGGACCAGGACTCTGCCCAAGAGCCTCCCAGTAGAATATAGAAGCTCGATTACAGCTCTGAGAGCTGTGGACATATCAACTGGTATCTTGTCAAAACTACTAGGCTGGCTATTTATTAAATACTGGGGAGAGAAAAGACCCAAAGAATACCTAAATTTCACTATTCACGACACTTCCTGTTGATACTAAGATGGCAGGCCTACTGATAGAATTCTCTATTTTAAATTTGTATTTCCCAAGTTAATTATTAGCCTGAACAGAAAAGGTATTGAAAGCATGGACTCTGGAGTCAAAGTACCCAGATCTGATACTGGTCCCATCAGCTTGTATTTCTGTATCTATGTCTGGACTGCATGGCTTCTTCGTCTCTAAAATGGTAGCAAAAAAGCATGGAGGAAAAGGTTTGTAAAGATGTAGAACAATATGTGGAAAAACCCTTAGAGTACTAACTTGCATGTGACGCTTGACAAATTTTAGCCATTATTATTTTCCTGTTGTTACTATTACTAATAGTTCTAGTAAATTCGCTATAGACTTCTGATAGTGATATGTTTGTATTTTCTCCTTTATTTCTATTTTCCTTTATTTCTATTTGTGTGTGTGTGTGTGTGTGTGTGTATCTTGCTTGCTTATATGTCTGTGCATCACATGTGTCCAGTACATATGGAGTGCAGAAGAGGATGTAAGATCGCCTACAACTGGAATTCTAGATGGCTGTGAGCCATCATGTAGATACTGGGATTTGAACTCTGGTTTCTGCAAGTGCAGCCAGTGTGCTTACTACTGAGCCATATCTCCAGCCATTTGTTTTATATTTTAATTCTATTGTATTTTGAATCAAGACAACTTGTTTGAATTAAAATATAAAATATTTTCTTGAAGGCATACCTACATATATTAAAAATGTGCTTAAACGGGAAGTTTAGATTTTTATAGTATATCTTTTTTCATATAATTAATTTAAAAATGCAAAACATTCTATTTATCTGTAGTAAGCCACTTATTGAGGGAAAAAATGGCTTTTCTGTTTGGTTTGGAAACTCCAGCCATAGTATTGTCTGTATAGCTTTTCTTCAAATCAATCATTGTTAGTGCTAAATTCATTACAATTAATAAAGCCTTGCTTATCCCATTAACAAGTGCACAACTGAGGACTTTGTATTCCAGTACATGTCTACATTGCCTGTCTTAAGTGCCTCTTGGGTGGATGTAAAAATAGCTATATTCTTTTTCCCTCAATACAATCAATATTTAGCTTGGAATCCAAAATATATGTGTTTTCTCCCCATTGTCTTTGCCTTTTCTTCTCAAAGACACTGAAATTGGAACATGAAGATCCATATAACCACAATTTCGTCATATTGCTCTTTTTGTTATGTTAAGTTTGTTACATTTAGCAAAGACTCAGTTTGGCAGACAGTTGCAGATCCTTATTGTCTTTGGCCAGGTCATTTTGTGTCAGAGCCTGGTGGATGAAATGGTTTGTTTAAATGTATTTACCCTAAAGTTGTCATGAAAGCACTTTATAATCATTTCCTCAATATTAGATTCATGTCGAAAAGGACAATTCTATCAAGGTCCATCTTGTTTGCAAATTAATATGTGTCATAATGATTTTCATTATGACTGAGCCTCCTAACCTTTTCTTTAATTAAATTCTAACTTTAAAAGTTTCATTTTCATTTCTGAATGTAATAACAGCTTTCGGAACAACCATGGAATTTGTAAAAGATCACAAAGAAAAGAATTTGATGAGCTCCCAATTACCACACCTTTTGAAAAACACTTATTCTTAAAGGGTAGTAAAGAAGCAATACATGAGTTTTGTAGATGTATTTAAAACTTTGAAACTATACAGCTTGTGGATTTTTAGCATATCATAAACTATCAGGCTCCTATACGTTTAATACCCACATAGCTCTTACTTAATATTTACTCAATAATTGCTCATTTCCTTCAGCAATATTTTAAATTCTGTAATTGCAGTAAGTGACAAGCAGGGCCACTCTCTTTATGAGACTATGTATCACTAGGTAAAGAAAATCAGCATAGAGTATGTCAGATGGTGGAAAGGGATATGGAAAAAGCAGAAAGCAAATGCCCAAGACACAGAAACACATGTAAGGCTGGAAAAGGGGCATGTAGTTGTACAAACCTTTCTTCAAGGGCAACAAAGGGAATAAAATTGGTGAATACTGACAGGAACATGACCGCCACACTCAAGAAACAGCATTTAGACTAATGGGGCCGAAGCAAAGAGAACACTGGGAACTACCAGAGAATCAGACCAAATGGTGGAATGGAGGAGTTATCATCTGAACCTTGACAGACACTGTAGCGACACTAGCTTCTACTGAAATCACAAAGGCAAGCAGCTGAGAGTTTTGAGCAGAGGGAGGACATGAGTTATATCTTAAGAGCATGTGCTGGCTGTTCATTTATATTCTAAATTTATATTTAAGGAAATGGTGTAAGAAGAGTCAGCAATTCCAGTCATGAATCCAAGTGTGATAGGAACTGAAAACTGTTCATTGGCGATAGCACTGTAAAAACAATAATTGCCCTTCACCAGAATGACATCTCTGGTGACATTTTACAAAAACAGACGTTGACACACATTTTGACATGCTGACTGTGTATTAGGAAGCAACACTCGAGAGGTGGGGGAGGAGAAAGGAGACTGAAGATAGAAACTGAACTGTGATGCAGGCTCAAAATATCCTTACACAGTCCCTCAATTGAGCTTAAATACCTGATTTTTCATCAACACAGCACTATCAGTTATTGTATGACAAATCCTAAAAGACTTAAGAGCTGTAGTATATGTTCATAGGATCCAGGATAAAGGAAAATAATAAATTGCTAGGCGTTGCTCTGAGAGCAATGTCCCATTTGAAAGGAATATAGTGTAAATATGTGACTATAATTCAGCTTCTTTGTCAATTACATAATGCTGTTTCTGAGAGGGTAGATCCTGACGGATCCATAGAACTGTTTTTTTCTAATCAACTTTATAAAGTTCATTAATTTGTTAGTGAACACAGATGTTTTCTCTTACAGATCTCTCCTTTAATAATTGATGGCAAGTATATATAAAAGCATCATGCTGCTATGATGTACAAAACCAACATATCATTGGATAAGGTGCTTGAACGGTAGTAGGTTTCACTGCAAATGGTGATTTTCTTGTTGTGAAATCTGACTCTGAAAGTCCCTTGAAATTTGAGCTCTAGCATTGCACTGTCTTCCCTCTTAAGATCTGAATGGACCTGAGATGATACAGGCATCTGTACTACAGCAGTGAGATAGCAATAAACGATTCCTAATTAGATGGCATGTATTTTCCTTGTCAACCCAACTGCCTTTCACATGCAGAGACATATCAAACTGAAGAGAAAGAATTCATCACATAGATGTTTATATTTAAATCCTGTGTAGGACAACCTAGCTGTACTTTGTTATCTTCAATGTAGTCTAAAACCTTAGTTATTACTATTAAATCTCTTGGCTTCAGAGCCAACTTGATTGTAAAATTTACAATAAAAATGAAACCATTTGATGCTATTCTTTTTATATACAGTTAGCTTCAAATACTAAGACACTCATTTGTTGGGGGAATGTTCACGCTGTTTAAACAATTTTGGAGAGCTAAACACAATTTGAGGTAGAGATAGCAAATGGAAACCCATAGTCTTTCGGAAAGTTAGTGAGGAAGGGCATAAACATTTCTTTTCAGGAGGGTGTTAAATTGTAAACACTCTACAGCCCAACGACAGTGGCAATTGATAGCTATGAATGTTCTTTCCAACCTGGGAATTCTCTTCAACTTGTCCCAGAAGCACTGTTTGCTGATAGCTGAACCACTTTATTTTTCTATGCCTCATTTCTCATCCTAATAATTTTCTCACTGTTCTTTTAACATATCTAGTAGAGTAGTTGTTAATGAAACCCATCCCCACAAATTATTTTAACCTACATTCTTATACTGAGAAAGTTATATCACTTGACATTAAAGTGTTTCTATAACTTCTATGAGTTTTTTTTTTTTTTCTCAAAAAGGGGAAAAAACCCGACAGATACACTAAGAGCTACCCATTATTCTCAGGATCATGACCAGAATGAAAGGAATATAAATAAGGGACTTATTAGTTCACATCAAATTCTATTAGTCTCTTATTCTCTCTCATTTTAATATTTCTCCTATCTCCTAGTGTGTAACATTTACTCCAATTAGGCATCCCACTGCCAGCCATGCTTTCCCTGCCCTAACTTATGCAAATTCTACCCATTCTTCTAATCACTGTTCCTCATTATATATTCTTTGGCTATTTTCAGTTTTCATTGATCTCCCTTTCCTTGAAAATCTGATAGGATTATAATTTGCAGAAAACTCTTCTGTATTTAATTGCACAAGGTCAAAAGTGTGCACCAGCATTTCAATTCTATCACCCAATATACTGTAGACCCTTAAAAGTACAGAGTTTGGTTCCCAAGAAACTCCCACTAAAAGGCACTCCCAATGAGTGCCCTCTTTCTACTGTAATTGAAGAATAAGGCTCACAAAGGAAAACTCCATGCATCTGCAAAGGGTGCACTCCTGGTCTGGTTTAAATATGTAGCTTTTGAATCAGCATATAACCTTTTATATCCTTAATCAGTTATATTTTAAAAGACTGATTACAGCTTATATTTTTCAAAGAGTGAATCTGGCCTAGATAATTTGGATCAACTATCCTGAAAGTGAAATTGACAGCCATTGTTTATTTATCCATGAAATCAGTAAAAATTATGTTTTAGAAAAAGCTCTCACAAAAGAATGCAATTTTCTTCTTTAACTTAATCTTTAATGAACTCAGAAATGATAGTAAAATCATCTGCTTGCTTTAAAATATGATTTGAAGCTCCAGGGTTATAAACAGTAAGAAAGCTTTCATTTAGAGTTAAAACTTTGAAACGTTTTACCCTAGATATTTGCAACCCACCTCTAAAAGAGCTTTGTATAATAGGATTACATACATTTAAACACTAGCCTTTTAATAAACATGCCTTCACAGTAGCTAAAGCCATGGAGAAGGGATGTATCAACTTAAGAATAGTATTTCCCTGAGGGAAAAGAAGCAGAGAAATGAGAGCAGAGATTTGCAAGAGTCATTCAATTGTATAATCTGCATTATTTACAAAGAAAAGACCTGAAGCCAATATGGCAGAATGATGGCATTCTTGATTTATCCATAATTTACAACTGATCAAGTTCAGAGTTAGGGAACTCAGTCCCAACTGTTACAACATAACTTCCTCAACCAAGGCTCGGGGATTATTGCTGAGGAAAGGATGGGAAGATTGTAAGAGCCAGAGGAACAGGGCGTTTGCTATGAGATGGTGTCTCCTAGTAATGTCCGAGAAGTGGCTGCCATGTTGGTGTGGCTACAGAACCATGTGTTCCCTTTTCAAATGCTACAAATTTCAGTTGAAGCTGTCAAGGAAACAAATGAACCAAATCATGCCAGTGACCCATAAGTGAAGCGTCACTCATAACTAATAAATCCACAGCATTGTGAAAGAGCATGTATATTCAAACAGTCACAGGAAGACTGAACATAATCCCAAACAATGTGAAAAAACTAAGGTGGGGATAGTACTCCAGAAATATAAAAACAATCTGTGAATTTCTGATTTAAACACAAATGCAGAAGAATTAAAATAAAATCAGAATGCAGAAACACACTAGCTGGACATACATTCTAAAAATGTGGACCAAATATAATTATCACATTTAAAAAAATTCTTCTAAGGATAAAAATTGGAAGTAATTTAGATTCCTCTGTACATACCATAAATATTTATATTAGGCCATCAAATAAATATTTATAGATTAAGAATCTCACTTTCAGTTTCATTATTTATTTGCCTAGATTAAGATGCTAGTGTCATGTAGAAGCGGAATGTTAGGTACATCTTGGGATGTGATAGCTTGCATGTATAAGAACAAATACGTCTGTGTACGTACATATGTGCATATGTATTATATACATACTGGAATTGTGTCCATTCACCTATCTCTTACATGTCTGGGTCTTAGTGGCATAAAGCTTAAAAAATGTATTTTAAAGAAAATAAAACTGTTAGCTTGGGATTGACTTTTCAGGAGTATTTGAAGGAGATTCTTGGTGAATCATGGAATTCTTTTGTTAATACCACTTATTGAGTTTAAGGTGAAAATAAGTTTAATACTAATGAAATTAATATGTTCAAAGTAAGGCAAAAATAGTAGCAAAAACTGTTAGTGTCTTGGAGAAACAGAGCACTCTTCAACAAGGCCAAGGACCCAACAGAAGAAGACTCATTTCATTTTCTATTTTCTTATGATTTGGAACTAGATTTTACAAAGTTTGAAATAACTTGAAGCAAAGGAATTTTTGTATAATAGCAATTCAATTGATTCATTTTTATGAAGAATAAAACTATAGAGACAATGATTTTATTTTATTTTTTAATAACAAGACCACATACCCCCAATCTTACCTTGCTACTTCATATACTTGTTTTCTTTTGCTTAGTTTTTTGTGCTCTTTCTCTTTTCACTTTTCGGTCCGTTGTTGATGAGTTAAGCAATTTTGGCCCATGATTACTGTGAATTTATATGATACTTATGCTTTTAACATTTTGTTCTTGATTACTTACATTTTGTTGATAAGATTTTTAAAAGCTGGTGGAATTTAGCTAATGGAGTGCTTGGCAATATGTATCATTTAGAAAAAAAACATAAGGTTAAGTGATATTTGAGATTGAGGTAAGCCAAAAAAAAAAAAAAAAAGAGCACAATGTCAGTGTGAATAGCTTACAAGTCTCCACTCACCATCTGTTCATTGCAATCAATGCAATGACCATCAGAACCAGAGGAGGCAAATCCGTAAGCTTCTCATATAGTAGTGTTTTTAAACCATCATTATCATTAAGGAAAAAAGTCATTAAATTATCTATTTGGCTGAGTAATGAATGGATCATGCCTCATGGGAAAAGGCAAACAAAATGCTGGTGGTAAGTTTGAGGGCAAAGTAGCCTATCTAACTTGAGCAGATCAAATAAAGAATGTGAAAGTTAAAAAGACAATACTAAAAAGAAAATACACAGGTTTTATTCTGACTTTAATGAACTTTCATTCTTTGAAAATGTCACACATATATAAAATGTATCTGGATCATATCCACTACAACTCTGACTTTCTCCTTTAAAACACTCCCAAATCCTCAAACATATCTTCCTCCCAACATTATGCGCTATTTTTAAATTGCTATTCCACAACCACTGCAACTAATTAGTGCTACCCATTGTGTGCCTGAGTGTGGGGTTCATCTGTTGTGGCCTGGGCAATCAACCAATGTCTACCCCTCCCAATAAAATAAAGTGTCTCTATAGTGGTATTCTATTTGTACTGAAATGTGATTTTATTTGTATGTTAATAAATAAAGTTGCTTAGGGGTCAGAGCTATTAGCAAGCCATAGCGAAAGCCAGGGCGGTGGTGGTGCACGCCTTTAATCCCAGCACTTGGTAAGCAGAGCTAGGTAGATCTCTGTGTGTTCAAGGATACAGCTAGCATTGGAGACACACGCCCTTAATCTCAATACCAACCATAGAAGACCTGGAGGTCTGGACAGAGAGGCAGTGACGAGACAGCCACGTAATTGGGTTTATAACCAATGAGAAGGAAGAACCAGAACTCTTTATAAGACGAACGCACAGGAAATACCTCCCTTTTTTTTTCGGAGAGCTCTCTTGGCGGGAGAAGCTAGCTGGCGGAAAGCGGGTAAGGCTTCTAGCTCTGACCTCTTGGGCTTTCACCTTTACATTGGCTCTGTGTTTCTTATTTAATAAGGCGGTCGGTTACATCTACATGTCTCCTCCTCACTCAGCCCTGATCAACAGCCAATAATTCCTCAGTTAGGGGTGGGACTTCAGCCCTCTTTCCTCTCTTCATCATCTTTTTTGGTCTTGTACAAGTAAGTACAAGTTCTGTGATTCATGTGTGCCACAGTGATATAACTTTCTACAAATTATCTTGTGGTTGGATCAGAACCCCCGCCCTTAATTTTGTAATTTGAGTATAAAAGTGGATATTGCCATCATTTTTTCTCTCTAGGTTAACCAGTAGTTGTTATAGGACATCCACTGTGAAGAACAGGTAGAAAACAAGAACAACAAAGCCCCTAAAACCTGCGAATTGAAAGCTAGCTGGTCTAAGAAGTTTCTCATGGACTACGTCCTGTCACTCATGCTATAACAAATCTTCGGGTTACTTCTCTTTGAAACAAAAATTTAATTAATTGTCCTACTCTGCCACATCCTTTAGAGTATTTCAAAGGGTGCTTTGGAGTCTAGGTGAGCTCAGCATTACTTGTGTGTCACTGCCTTCAAGTGACAGTGCTCCTGTTAGTCAGTGACTACCCTGGAAACCAGAGCTGTCTTTCACTATCAGAAAATCCACATAGTAATTTTTCATCTGTTAATCAAGCATTGACTTAAAAGGGCATTTCTATGTCAGGCTAGTTATTATATTACTTTGCTGGCTGCCTTAATGTTTGCCTAAATGTCTTTGTAAGTTATTAGCACCAGATATTTCTATTTCACAATCAATGGTTATCTCAATCAATACTTTTCTCAAAATGGCTGTTACTAGAACAGACAGTATTCTAAAACTCAGCAATTATCTTAAAGGCAGCAATAATCCAAGTAGTAAGTGAGTAAGCTAATAGTGTTATTATGCCATTGTTTTAAATGTTATAGCAACAGCAATAAAGAATTAACATAAATAAGGTTATAAATGTCGAGGAAACTGCATTATTTTAAAGATGTAAATCCAATTTGAGAATTAACTTCTTAAAAATGGCCTATGTACCTAGCAGATTAAAGACAAAATAAAACATATCTTGCTGTGGGATGTTCTGTATGGCAAATGTGTTGCTAATAAAGCACTGATTGGCCAGTGGCTAGGCAGGAAGTAGGCTGGACTAACAGAGAGAATTAAAAGAGCAGGAAGGCAGAAGGAGACTGCCTGCCAGCCTGCCAGCCAGCCAGCCGCCGCCAGGACAAGCAGCATGTAAAGATGCCGGTAAGCCACGAGCCATGTGGCAAGGTATAGAATTATAGAAATGGATTAATTTAAGATATAAGAACAGTAGCAAGAAGCCTGCCACGGCCATACAGTTTGTAAGCAATATAAGTCTCTGTGTTTACTTGGTTGGGTCTGAGCGGCTGTGGGACTGGCAGGTGAAAGAAATTTATCCTGACAGTGGGCCAGGCAGGAAAACTCTAGCTACAATATCTCATGTGGACTTGATTAGAGTAGTGATAACAATTATAAATTCATTGAAAAAAAAGACTCCCAACTCCAAAGCCAAATTAAACAAATTTCAAGGAAACTAAGAAAAAAAAGTGAGAGAGACAAGTAAAATATCAAAACAAATATGACAAAAACTGAAAGTGAACCAAAAAGGAAAAGAAATAGGAAATATCTATCAAAGTTGACTCAAACTCTCAATCATATAAATATTTCCTAACTAGAAATTATATTAATGTTTTATGTGTTTACAGTTCACCTAGCAAAATACATATTGATTTGAAAAAAGAACTCAGTGGGAAAAAATTACAAAATTTAAAACTAGTTAAAATAGTCTGCAATTGAGGAAAGACCAGCTTTGTCACATACACACAAGTAAAACATCATTTTCCTAAAATATTAAATATGACGTACTCAATGTTTATCCAGTATGTATATTTAATATCTGATGAGAAATAAGTGTTTATAATGACAGTCTATTTTTTATTATTAAAAAAAAAACTTTGTTCAAAAATCAGTCTACCTCAAGACCCAGCTATACCACTCTTGGGCATACACCCAAAGGATGCTCCGTCATACCACAAGGACACATGTTCAACTATGTTCATTGCAGCTTTGTTCATAATAGCCAGAACTGGAAACAACTTAGATGCTCCTCAATGGAAAAATGAATAAAGAAAATGTGGTAAATTTACTCAATGGAGTATCCCAGAGAAGCTAGGTAGCAAGAAGGGCCCAAGGGAAGCACTCAGATCTCCCTAAGAAGGGAAAATTGAAGTGATTTTGTGCATGTACTGGGGGCTGGGTGGGGGAGGAATAGAGGGAGAGGATAGTGAAAGAGATGACTGGAAGTGGGGCATTTCAGGGTGAGGTTGAAACCTGTTCCAAGGGAAACTCCCAGGAATCTACAAGGATGGCCACAGTTAAGACTTCAAGCAGTAGGGGAAGATTAGCCTGAACTGGCCATCTCCTGTGATTAGGGAAGACTTTCCAGTGGAGGGATTGGGACACCAACTCAGCCACATAACCTTTGACCTACAGTCTATCCTGCCTATAGGATGTGCTGAGATAACGGTGACCCAGAGACTGTGGGAGTGACCAACCAATGACTGTTTAGGCTGAGACCCATGCTATCTCCTGACACTGACTGGAGCACCAGGACCCACAGGCTGAATGACCCAGAGACCTAGGATAGGACCAAACATGATTGGAGCAGGACTGTCTTTGACTCTTTTGCTGGATTTTGGGACCCTAAGCCTCATATTGGATTGCCTTGCCCAGCTTTAATACAAGGGGAGGTGCTTAGTCTTACTGCAACTTGATATGCCATGTTTTGTTGCTACCAATGGGAGGCCTGCCCTTTTCTGAATAGAAATGGAGGAAAAGAGGTTTTGGGGGTGGCAGCAGATGGGGGGTGGGAGAGGAACTAGGAGGATAGGAGGGAGGGGAAACTTCAGTGGGATATAAAATAAATAAATAATAAGGCCAGCCTGGGCTACCAAGTGAGCTCCAGGAAAGGCACAAAGCTACACAGAGAAACCCTGTCTCGAAAAAAAAACCAAAATAAATAAATAAATAAATAAATAAATTTTATTTCTTGTCATCTTTTAGATTTTTTTTTAGTCACAAACTAAAAGAAAACCAATCAGTTTTTTAAAAATTATCAAACATTCATTCCCTACCTCAAAGCTTTCATTATTCACCTCATGAATTTATTGTTAAATAACTTCTCTATTCCTTGAGAGCTATGAAGAAATGTCTACTCACTCCGTAGAGGGAACTAAACATAGACCAAAGCAAGGCTATCCACAAAGTCCATCTTGATGAACCAGTGAGAGCTACAGGGGTTACTTATGGAAGAAAGGGTAAGAGGCAACTTCTTATAGGAGCAGAAATGACCCAAAGACAGCTGCATTTGGAAAAACTCACCTCAGCATGGGTGATGGCCCACACAAAAGCTGTGAACCTGGGGCTCTTTTCATAACTTGCATGTAGCTCCACAGGTTGGAAATATTTTTTTTAGAGCAGCTCAAGTAGTATGGACCGCTATTAGGCATCTCAGCTTGCCTGAGAGTCTCTCAGAAGTTCTTGCTGCTTATATATGCTTAGAGAAGGAGGAGTTACCTTAATCCAATAAGTTTCAGGAGCTTCCTGAAGTCATTAGTTTTTGTTGTTGTTTTTGTTTGTTTGTTTGTTTTCTTCCTAAGGAGCTTCTTTGCAGGACAGAGCACTTTACCTCTCTTTAGAACATACTATTCCTTAAGGAGCTTCTCTCCATTATCTCAGGACATTGTGACACAACCACCCTTAAATAATGGTAATTTTTTTTTTCTTTTTGGTTTTTCAAGATAGGGTTTCTCTGTGTAGCTTTGCGCCTTTCCTGGAACTCACTTGGTAGCCCAGGCTGGCCTCAAAATCACAGAGATCCGCTTGCCTCTGCCTCCCGAGTGCTGGGATTAAAGGCGTGCACCACCACTGCCCGGCAATAATGGTAATTTTTAAAATAAAATATCAAAAATTAGAGAATAGCATAATTAAAATATTAATGAACAGACAACAGAAATCTATGGACCCAAACCTCTTGGGTATACTTATTTTGTGTGAAGTTAATCAATTCACTCTAAAGAATAATTTGGAATTCTGAGTAAACTCAAAGACAGTGCTTCTGAAATCTACCAAAATTAAACTCTTTTGTGTACAAGAAAATTAGTGAATGGGTATTTATTTTGGCATTGTTATATTAGTAGAGAAATAGAAATAGTAGAAATAGTACAGAAAAGAAACAATTTCTTCAGTTTCTTCATAACAGGGAAATGAAAGATTCACCCACCTGATAAATGGTTTATTCCTATGAACTGTAATAAGGACACTTAAGTATAATATGTATGACCATACAAAATTTAAGCAAAAATTCAGTTTCAGAAACATTTAATACATCAATAATGTTCATAGTTTATTGAAATACACATTCATTGAAAAGTTAGATAAATGCATGTGGAAATTATAGAGAACGGCTTCAAAAGAATAGGTACTGACAACTGAAAGGGAGAATGCAAAGGTGAAGATCTCCAGCTCTCTCTGGAACTTCTTCAATTTGGAGTTTGTTTGTTTGTTTGTTTGTTTGTTTGACGTTAAAGAAGATGTTTGTGTAAACTATGTACACTTGTTAATCAAGCACACAAACACACTTAGCCTCTTGTAGACAGATTTCTAAATGGTCTTATTAAATAAAAAGAACACGGAACCAAATATAGCAGTGAAAGCCTTAGAGATCAGGGAAATAGGAAAAGCCACCATCCAACCTTACCTCACCAATTCTGCAGCATCCAAATGTGAGTTACTTCCTGTCTTACCCACGCCTTTATATGCCTTGCTTTTCTGCCCTCTCATTGACTCTTAACCCAGCTACCTCACTTCCTTGTCACTGTCTGTCTGTACAGACCTCCAGGTCTTTATGGCTGGTACTGAGGTTAAAGGTGTGTGTCATCATGCTTGGCTCTGTTCCCTAGTATGGCCTTGAACACACAGAGACCCAGTCTGAAACGTGATCGGATTAAGGGCTTGTACTGCCTGACTTCTTGTTTACATAAAATGGCTGGCCTTTCCCCCTGATCTCCAGGAGAGCTTTATTAAAGCACAAATAAAATATTGTCACATTTCAGTACAAATAAAACATCACCACAGCCTCTAACCATGTTAGTTAGTCCCTATTTGGAAGACAGTTGAACATAAGCTTAAACTGTGATCAGCTGATGATCTAGAAATGTTAATGTATAATATAATACATAATACAATAAATTTACCTGTGGATATGTTTACGTATTTATAAAGAAGTGTATATGAGATGATGAGATAAATGAGATGGCCCTATAGTCAGCTCAGAAAAACACAGCCTCTACTTAGGATCTGCCAAAGAACTCAGAATTGACCTGTATATGAATTTTGGCACCATTTTAAATTTCAAACTAATATAAATATCTAGATAAGTGCTATTGTAAGGCAACTCAAGTATTTCTCTGGTGTTCAAAATTATATTAGAATTGTGTATCAGAAATTATCAAGACAATTATGAGCTCACAGACAAACTGCTTCATGGTTTGAGATATTTCTACTTGAAAACACAGTAATAGTGATTTATTTTATACTTCTTAAAAAGTAATTCCAGTTGTCTAATGTTTGAAGTTACTGTTTATGGTCTTATATGAAATAGACATGAGTTGGTTTCCCTAACTCTTAAGATTTCAGGATGCTGTTCTCTAAAACTTAAGTGTAGGACTAGATTGAAGGAATTTGAATGATATAAAAATTATGACTTACCTTGGAAGAAAAATGGAAGGTAAGTAAGATTGTATATTTATGCTAAAAATAAAAAACAAACTGATCATGCACAATGGTGGTAATGTTCCAGGTCATGAACTGGGTAAGCGTCTGCAGATATGTTGAATTTGTAAACATATAGAATTGTGTTTATGATTTGTGTGGGTTTGTATTAATATTTTCCTTCAATAAGAAAGGAACTATGTGGAATTCAAATATTGCAGGTTCAGGGAACAAACTGCAGGTGACAGCCAAGTGGATGAAGAAGGTCATTTGCATAAACTGTAGGTGGGAAAAGCACCCTGACCTTGAAAGACATTAAAACTCATTTTTCGTCTTTGAGATTCCTAGATGAAAAGTCTAACCTGAAATAAGATAATGAATCTGTGACGCTTCTCTGGGGCCCTAATGAACTCAAGGGTAGAAAGGACATTTCAAAGCCTCTTTCAATAAAATATTAATGGTGATGTTTAATCAAGTGTTGAGGCATTTTACATAGATTTTATTGATTATGGTTGTGAAATGCAGGAATCCCATTGTTTTCTTAATGTAAATTGCACATACATGGCTCCAAAGCATTAATTTCTTGACTCTGAATAAACAAGGAATAAGAATAAAATGATGGCTACTGTATAGAAATGGAGGATGTGGCATTTCCAAAAGTGGAAATAGAACGGAACTTTCTAAGGCAAGACAGATAATTTGGATATGAACTAATAACTACCATTCACAACTGACAGTCCTTTGTGAAAAGCTTTATGAATTCTCTCCCTGGAGCAGCCCCACTCAGAACCACTTACTTTAAAACACAGCTTACATTACAGGAAGCTATGGTGTATCACAGCCACTTACTGAGGTATATTCCCAGCATTCCTTTAACACATCAGGGAAGAATTATTTTTTACCTTATTATCTACAGCAACACATCCCATAAATTTGTCTACTCTGTCTAAGAACCTACTTGTGTGGTGGTTTATATAGTAGGTCTTAGCTCTGTTCCTTTCTATAGTTGCGTATTATGGAAGGATGGGTGTGTGGGTTGGAGGGGTGAGTATATTAACAAAGAGAAAAGAGAAAGAAGAAAGAACAAACAACAAGACCAAGAAGAAATGGTTTCTAACTATTGATTCAAAATTTATTAACCAAAAAGAATGATGGAAAAATTCAACTCTAATTATTTAAGATGTTAAAAATAAAGAAATTGTATACATTTTAATGCACCCAAACATAATATAGAAATCAGGGACAAATGAGAACAAAAATTAGTAAAATATAAAGGTCAAATATCACAAATAAATAAAACCCCTCAAATCTGTCCTCTCAACCTCTGCCATACCATACAGGGTTTCTCCAATATGCCATGTATTTTATCAGTCAATACATCATTGCCATAATCTGTTGACCTAATAAGCCTTATTTCTTTTTCATCTAATATCACTCTATCCCATCCACCAATCTTAGACAACCATAGTGGTTTAGGCATGAATTATCTTCTTCATTTCATGTTCAATCTCCTTCTGCCTGTTGTATTTGAGCCAGTAAAGGCAGAGACCATATTTTGCTGTGGGATGTCTTTCTGTATGCTGTGAATATGTGTTGCTCTAATTGGTTGATAAATAAAGCTGTTTGGGCAATGTTGAGACAGAATAAAGTTAGGTGGTACATTTGAACAAGAGAGAGAGGAGAAGAAAGGGGAGTTGAAGAGATGCCAGCCACTGCCAAAGGATCAACAAGATGTCAGCAGACTAGTAATGCCACAGCCACGTGGCAACATATAGATTAATAGAAATGGGTTGAGTTAAGTTAATAAGAGCTAGCTAGCAAGAAGCCTGACCCATAGACCACACAGTTTGCAATTAATATAGACCTCTGTATATTTACTTGGGACCAAGTGGCTGCAGGACCAGGTGGGACACAGGAAATCTTCTGACTACATTTGGCACCCAAACATGTTGGCAAGAGTTTCCACCAAAAATCTGAGAGAACTTACTAAAATGGAGCTAAGAGCAGCTTCCTAGTTCATATGTCTTATGTTGGCTGTGGTACAGAGATGCCACTGTAGAGAGATGCTCCAGCATTCAAGTTTGAGCACAGAATGGCAGATTCCCACAGTGGTACACAGAGGTATCTCCAAGCCAGGCAGCACACTGCATGGTAGATTTAGATTTTGCTAGTACAGGCTGGGCTACACACTGCTTGATGGAGGCATAGATATGCTGCTTCTCAGAGTCGACAGTGAGCATGGCTCCCAGAGCTGTCAGTAAACATACCTCCACCAAGTTGGGAAGCTGATGGGGTAGAGTCAGCCGCCAGGGCTGCAGCTTTCATCCTAGCCATGCAGCTTAATAGTTTAAAATCTCCTGGCCAAAAAAAGATTATAGGTACACAATAAGACAGATTCAGATGGAAAAAAACCTCTAATCAGTTTACAATGTATGTAAAAGATGTAGGCTTGAAAGAGAAGAGAAAGGACATAGACAGTCATAAAAATAAAGTCTTAAAAAATAAAATAATTTATATAAAAAAATAATAAGCCACGTAAAGATGAAAATTACACAGAGAATCTGGATTATATTGTCTTTGGGATTTTTAGTTGGAAAGAGACAATTGCATGTAAAGGCTGCTGATTTAAACTTATATATGTGTATATATTTTGTATAAATATATATATATATTTTGAAAGTATCTTGACTTCAAAATTTGGATCTAAGGATATGTTGCTTTGGAAAGGAGGATCTGCTTTTGTTTCCACAGGAAGCAAGAGGCTATGGATTTGTTCCAGGTTAAGATGGATCAGATTTGATCAAGCGAGACCTCCTGAACCTTGACAGATGGTATCTATCAGCAAAGGTTATAGTCAGTCTTCCCAAGTCTTGACCATTATCTTGAATTTTCTCAGGACCCCCATAAGATTAACAGTGCCCATAATTATCAGGAAGTAGCCTAGAGGATTATGCCCATACTCACCCCACAAAAAAAAAATGGATTATAAGTGTTTGTCTTTGTTTAGGTTGTTGGTTACAAATTGTTATTGGTCATAGTCAATATTTTTCTAAAAGAAGAAAGAGGAATAGGATACATAAATGATGAGAAAAAATGTAGATTATTTAATCTACTTTATTCTAAAAAACAACTGTTAATCTCAAAATATTTACATTGGTATGGATTTTGGTTTATTAACACAAATTTAAGGCCAATTTATTATATTGTACGTATATTTCTACTCTTGTTTAAGGTTTTTTGTTTATGCAACTCTTAAAATTGTAATGTATAATTAAGAAATACAGATTAATAATTAGTCATCTATGATAATCAAACTTATAAGTTTTCTAGGGATACATAGATATATTTCAATTGGGTAGATAATCTTCAAACACTTCAAAGACATATAGAATATGACATGTAAAATGTTTTAAAAACAATGAGACATGTCTACTCCTGGCAGCACCAATTTACTTCAAAGAGGAAGATGGTCATCGAAGATACTCCATATGGAGTTTGCTTTCTTTATGGCAAAAGTTAGCCATTTGGATAAGAAACTGCTCTTGCCTGGACTGCTTGACAGTTTGTTATATGAACTGGACATGCAGGACCCATAGGAAGATTACTACTGAGCTTTGCAAGGTGATGTGGTCCTTCAGGTTCCTGCTTTGCAAAAGAAACTGCCAGACATTCTATAGGACACTAGGAGAAGCGACTGACAAACTTTGCCAGAACTGGCAAAACAGTCCTTAAAATTTCCTGCTTCACTGAAAGCTATGCAAGAGACTCTAAGCCTGTAGGCTGGAGATGGATGCCCCAATGTTACAGTAGAACTTTGGATGATTGTCCAGGTAGCCAGATGCCTCTGTCATTTCTAGAATTGTGGAAGTTGCTTGCAATGCACTTCCTGTTTGCTCAGGTAATATTATATCCTTCTGGGGTCTTTGATGGAATTGAAGACTAGATATAATTATCATTTTTCCTTAGTCATGATAAAAGGTAAATTAGATATGAAAATTTAGACTCAGAAAAATAGAATAGATGGTAGAATATTTTCTTTAATTTTGCCAAATACAATTAGACTAGATATTGTAACTATAATTCTTGCTTGACAACTATTTTGTTATATATAATTTTACTATGTGAAAATTAAAATTTTCAGTTTTGATTAGACAGAAAAGGGGAAGTGCTATGGAATGTCTTTCTGTATGCTGTGAATATGTGTTGCTCTGATTGGCTGATAAATAAAGCTGTTTGGGCAATGATGAGGCAGAATAAGGTTAGTCAGTACATTGGAACTAGAGAGAAGAAAGGGGAGTTGAAGAGACACCAGCTGCTGCCAAAGGAGCAACAAGATGCCAGCAGACTGTGGCAACATATAGATTAATAGAAATGGGTTAAGTTAGAAGAGCTAGCTAGTTAGAAGCCTGTCCCATAGGCCATACACTTTTCAATTAATATAAGCCTCTGTGTGTTTACTTGGGTCTAAGGAGCTGTGGGACTGGATGGGACACAGGAAAACTTCTGACTTCAATATTTGATGTGTTGGCCTTTGCTCTATACCTAGCACTTAGCATAATGACTAACACCTGTTTGGCACTCAATGAATGTTTGGTGAATTAACTAATGAAATGACTATGTGTGTTCAATAAAATTGATTCTTTTCATCCATTATGATTATGATATCATCACTACAGTCAACTATACATTCTTTATGATGATGTCATAGCATAGTTAGTGACCTAGACAGTAGTTTATAATGTACATTTGTCTAAAAGCACTTAATCTCCTACCTAACACATTTACTTCTCAAGTATCAATAGCACTCTCCTTCCTTAAATTCTTTCAGCACTTCTACTGAATTGTTCAAAAGCAATCATCATTGTTCAGTGAATTCCTCATAATCATAATGGTTCTGTATCTTTGATTATAAACTTGAATTTTCTCTTATTGATGTCATCTAGAATCCCTCTCTAGCATACACCAGACAGTATAACATCCTTCTCTCATATCCCTTATACATTCGTACATAAAATGGAAGAGGTATGCCCTTATTCCTCTTTACTATTTTCAGATTGTCTTTCTTTATTTCTTGCCCAATCATTTTCACCTTTGGATCTTATCACTAACTTACAATGCAGTGTCTGTCAGTCATCTACCAATGAAATGCAGAAGTTGCATGTAAACCCTGGGGACTTATGTCCCATGTACCTCTAGTTGAACACAGTTTCCAGGCTCTAGGCAGTACAAAACCTACAACTGGGGTTACTCTATAATTATAATTTTAGTAATTTATCTTCCTTTCTCTCTCTTTCTTTCTCCCTGCCCCCTCTCTGTATAGGTTAAAAGGCAGCTTACAGAAGTTTCTTCTCTCCTTCTGTGTGATGGTATTGTGTTCCCCAAAATATTGTATACCCTAATAAACTTATCTGGGGTCAGAGAACAGAAAAGCCACTAAATACTTAGGATAGGCAGTGGTAGCAG
>CABHPP010133214.1:0-28454 GCA_902168425.1 Peromyscus attwateri
TTTTTTTTTTTTTGCGGGGAGGAGTGATCATGCAGAAAGAAGTTAGGTTTTTCAGGTTTTGTGTAAGAGATAAATAAAACGGCTTTCATGAGAGAATGTCTGCTGTTTTGAACAAAGAATGGAACTATTGACAAAATGATTCTTTGTAAAACGCAAACTGTTATTTTAAGGACAAAGTAGTGAATGGTGCTTAATAAGTGGTTAAGAATTACATAAATATTTAAAGCATTTTCTGACACATCTGAGATGTCCAACACTGTGTGTTTACATAAATATTTGCCTGGAAATTAGAAGAGGAGGACAAATTCTTGGCTACAAAACTAAAATTAAGTGATGCTTTATCCAGTACAGGCAAATTTAAGAAGGTCTGGCAATTGAGAGAGTGGGAAGTAGAAGATGCATCGCTTTCTGACAGTGGGAGGAGAAGTGAGGAAGTCTCTCTTTTCCACCATTTGTCTCTTTGTGGTGTGTTTGACTTGCTTATTTTCTGCACCATATATCAAGAAAAGAACAGTCGATTTTCCCTTTAAAAGACCAATACACAGTCACTACCTAAGAATAAAAATGTAGGGCTAACTGTACTCTTTTAATGCAAACATCTTTTCAATTGAGTTTGATGAAAGACTCTTCTCATGTCTAAGAGAAAGTGTGGGTCATTTATTCCCCATGTCTGTGACTGCTCTAGCCACCTCAGCAGAAGATATTGTAGACATAATACCACTGCAACACACACACACACACACACACACACACACACACACACACACACGTGCGCGCGCACACTTAGTCTCACTCAGTCTTGCTTTCTCATCTATCATCCATCATCTATTATTTATCTATATTTATATCATATATTTATCTGTCTACCTATGTAAAGAATAATAATTTCCTATATTGTTCAATTTTTTTAACTTTAAGATAAAAATGTATACCTTATATAGCTTTTGATCCTTCATATCTTAGTATCTCTTAGTCCTGGAGTTAGTACTTGCTAGAACATTGCATAAAAGACAGGCAAAGGAAGTTGTGTGGTGATGGTATATGAAGTGTGATTTTTTTTAAAAGTACATAATTTGAGCTATAGGAAATTTATATCCAATTACAATCTGAAAGTTTTATGTTACATATTCAGTTTTTGTCACCAAATAAATGTTAGGTAGTTGTAAAAATGTGGTATTTCAGTATGTATTCCCTGTGGAGTAACACTCAATCTGGCATCAACAGGAAAAGGTAATGAGAAGTGTAATTATCTAATATAAATAAACTCAACAGTGACTGTTTTCTTTTAGTAAATACCACCTGATTCTATCAGGACTTTACTCTTCTCAGTTAATGCACTGTCCAGTACTGAGTATCAGATAGGCCCAAACTGTCAACCCAGGGCCAAGCTTGTTTTCAACAACACAAAAATATTATAAAATGCTACGAATCAAGATTATTTGTTGGGAATTCATCTTAATTAGTAAATGAGAATTGCATATCTTCTTGTGTTTGCATATATTGCTAAATAGAAAACCAGGTTTAAATGTCATTTAAAAGGAGAGATAAAATGTATTTCCCAGGAGTCCTATGGTTTAATAAGTACAATTGAGACTTTGACAAATTTCTCTTGTCAAATAAAGGTAGAGAGCATATTCTTCAAGTACCATACATTTCCTGGCATTTTAATTTTCCGATTTGCAATATTTAAAAGCAAAACTCCTTCATCATACTTTGCAATATATATCCAGCAGTTTCTGTTCATGTAGACGACATTTCCTTTTGACAGATAGGTGGAAGTGCCCTTGAAATTTTAAGCAAGAATAGTGTTTATACATCCCTCCTTTCTACTTTAATAAACTGAACAACCATACTAGCCAAAGAAGTGTTTTACAACTTCTTTGGGTCAGAGAAATACCTGTAACTCATTAACACATTTTTATTAGGAATAGATATAAATATCAAAAGTCAAATGTTTCACTGGCTAGAGTAGCTGGTGTGAATGCAATAATTAACATTCATGAAATTCTGTATATACATTTGTAATGCAGGGCATTTTTCTATGGCTGTGTGTTCATAATCTTCTAACATTAAAATTCAACAAAGTAAATTGAGCACAATAACAAGAGTAAAATTTCACAGTTCAATTAGGTATCTGTTTATACACTTAGCTTGTTTCCCTTTCTGAAGAAACACTTTAGCATAGATCATATCACAGGGGCTTTATGTTTTAAATAGATCTGATTATACATGAAAAATTGAGTTAGCTTTAGTAAATAGCTTTTGAATAATAAACACGATGTCTCTAAAAGTTTTGGTGAAAGGACTGTGATATTGTTTCATGCTTTTATTTTTTTAATGATGAATATCTTGGTCAGTGTTCTATTGCTGTGAAGAGATACCATGACAATAGGAACTAATAAAATAAATCTTTTAATCTGGACTTGCTTACAATTTCAGACCTTTAGTCTATTGTCATCATGGTAGGGAGCATGGTGACATGCAGGAAAACATGGTCCTGGAGAAGTAGCTTAGAGTTCTACATCTGAATCAGCATGCAGTAGGGAGAAAGAGACTACGGGCTTGGAATGGACTCTTCAAAACTTCAAATCCCATCCCCAGTGGCACACTTCCTCCAAGAACACCACACCTCCTCGCCAACAGCCAACATCAAATTAAATGGAGAGAAACTCAAAGCAATTCCACTAAAATCAGGAACGAGGCAAGGCTGTCCGCTCTCCCCATACTTATTCAATATAGTACTTGAAGTTCTAGCCACACCTCCTAATCCTTGCAAATAGAGCCACTCCTTGGTGAGTAAGTATTCAAACAACCACATTCCACTGCCTGGCCCTGACAGGCTTGTATCCATATTATAAAGCAAACTGCATTTAGTCAAACTTTGAAAGTCCAGATACTCTATTACTATCATAACACTGTTTAAAAGCGTTATACATTATACAGATTATACATTACCATTCCAAAGAGGAGGAAAAGGAGCTTAGTACAGAAATACCAAACCAAAACAAGAACAAAAACCAGCAGGGCAAACTGCAAATTCTGCATCTGTGTTTCTGATGTCCAAATACTCATTGGATCTCCACCTCCTTCCACTTCTGTTGACTGCAAAACACTTCTCTCTCTCGGGCTGGTTCCATGTCACTTTAACAGCTCACCTTGGCAGGTATCCAATGACTTTGGTGTCTCCAACATCCAAAAAAAAAAAAATCCAGGCCTCACTTTCACAGATCTATGCAATGGCCTCTCTGAGGACTCCACACAGAGACACTCAGGACACATGCCTGGACTCAGAAGCTTTCCTTAGGCCACAGAGTGAGCTTGCATAACCCCTTTATTGTATTGTTGAAAGCAAAGCTAAATCCACCAGGCTGAAACTGCCAAGTTCTGCTGCTTACTGGAACTAGAACTTAGACCCCTCTTTCTATTACGTTAGTTGCAGATTTCTATTTTTGGTTTCCTTTACTTCTTAAACTTTTCTTTTTTTTAATATTTTTTATTTTATAATTAACTTAATTTCACTTATCAGCCATGGATTCCCCCATCCTCCCTCCTCCCACCCCCCAGCCATCCCCTCCCCAATCCACCTCCCATTCCCACCTCCTCTAGGGCAAGGTCTCCCCTGGGGAGTCAGTCCAGCCTGATAGTCTCACCTGTAGGTCTAGTCCCCTCCTCCCTACAACAAGGCTGAGCAAAGTGTCCCAGCATAGGCCCCAGGCTCCAAAAAGTCAGCTCATGCACTAAGGACAGGTCCCAGTCCCACTGCCTGGGGGCCTCCCAAACAATTCAAGCTAATCAACTGTCTCACTTACCCAGAGGGCCTGGTCCAGTCCCATGGGGGCTCCTCAGCCACTGGTTCACAGTTCATGAGTTTCCACTAGTTTGGCTATTTGTCCCTGTGCTTTTTCCAATCCTGGTCTCAATATCTCTCACTCATTCAATCCCTCCTCTCTCTCGCCGGTTGGACTCCTCCTGGAGTTCCCTCCACCTGGGGGCTCGGCCTTGGATCTCTGCATATGCTTCCATCAGACACTGGATGAGAGTTCTATCACGACAGTCAGGATGTTCGGCCATCTGATCACCAGAAATTCCTCTTTACTTTGGAAGCTTAGCTGAGTGTGATCTTGCCCTGAGGTCACCACTCTTTTTTTTTTTTTCCCCCACTTAGTTTTTCTTTAAACTTTTTTATGTCTATGAGAATTGGGCTTAGCTCCATTATATTTCCTGTTGCTCCTTTTCATGTCAAACTTGTACATTTTGTATTTTTCCTTGCTCAACTTGCTCCTTTTCATTATAGATCTGCATAAGAGTGACCGCTAATAACCACAAAGTCAATACTAGGCTGTCTTGAAATCTCTGCTGTGAAAGCCACTAATCCCAAACTCTTCAATTTAGCCTCATGCAGAGTTTTAGGACAAGAGCAAAAGGCAGCCAAATTCTTTTCCAAAATATTGCAATAATGGTCTCTAGCAAACTTATTAACATTCTTCCCCTCTGAAACTCCTTCAGTTAAGCTCCCACAGTTCAAATTGACCTCAGCCTTGTCTTCCATGTTCAACTAATATGGCCTGTTAAGCCGTGCATCACGAGTTCAATTGTTTTCCTAATTCAAAGTTCCCAAGTCTACATCCACCAATGAGCAGCATGGTCAGGCCTGTCACAGCAGTATCCCATTCCTGGTACCAAATTCTGTCTTATTCAGTGTTCTATTGTTGTGAGGAGACACCATGCCCACAGCAACTCTTATAAAAGAAATCATTTAATTGGAGCTGGCTTACAGTTTTATTGTCATCATGGCAGAGAGCATGGTAGCATTCAGACAGACATGGTACTTGAGAAGTAGCTCAGATTTCTACAACAGGATCCTCAGGCAGAAGGAAGAAAGAGACTCTGGGGTTGTAGTGAGCTTTTTGAAACTTCAGTGTCCATTCCAAGGGACACTTACTCCAACAATGCCACACCTCCTAATGCTTTCAAATAATGACACTCCCTGGTGACAAAATAATCAAAATTATGAGCCTTTGGGGGCCATTCCTATTCAAATCATGGTAATGAGATACTGCTGTCCTCTGGTTCTAGTAATGTGAATGAATAGTAGAAGTCATTCCCAGTTCCAAATAATCCCATCCTCAGATATGCTCATATAAATGCACTAATTAAGTGATATTTAAAAAAATGACTATCTGGACACCTCCTCTTCTAGGGAGTTGAATCCTATCTGCTCTTTTCCAGTTCATAGATAATCAGTCCTTTGGACAGACAACACTTGCTCTTTGAAGTCCAATCTCATTTAATGTCCTCTCTTTTGATAACTATATTTAACTGCATCTTCAGAAATAATAAAATCAAATACCTTATTCACTGTGACTGATAATCAGTCATTCTCAACTTCCATACTAGATGACTAACAACTTCCATGTAGTTCTTTTTTAAGAGATCTCAACACCCTTTTCTAGCTTCTACAGACATCCGCATGCATGTGGTTCTAATATATAAATGTAGGCATTATACACATATAAAATAACAATTTAAAATATATTTAATAAAAGATACAATTTGAAGGTGAAAACAGTATTTTACAGACATATATATATATATATATATATGTCTGTAAAATACTGTGATATATATATACATGATATATATATATATCATGTATAGGATATACCAGAATGAAACCTGGATCCTCTGTTAGAGCAGTCAGTTCTCTTAATTGCTGAGCCATCTCTCAAGCCTATAAATTATGTATTTAAAATAAACTATGCTCTATTAATTTAAATTATTGTTTCTTACATGAACATTAAAAACTTCCTAAATTTTCCTTGGATCTACTCTACAATCACCTATCGCCTACCAAATCATCGTCCATATCACTATAGATACTTTATTATAACCATTCTTTAATTGCCTACTACATATTATGTGCTAACAGAATCATTATCGAACCAATCTTGATCTCATTCTTTTTCTTCACACTGTCTCCTCCCTGCCTCCCCTGTCCATCACTGCTATGCATTCATATGGTCTCTTCTCATTCTTTATGAATTCCATATTTTTCCCATGTTAGCAAGACCAAAGGTTATATATTTGGGACCTAGAGAAAATTTTATTAAAAAAAAAAAAGAGATCTTTTAAAGCCTCGGGTCTCATAAGTCATATAAACAGTTCAATTCCTTGCTACAGATCAACAAAATTGGTACTCATTTCAGCAACTTGTCATTACTTCATGTGAATGAAAGGGTTCTTAGAACTAATGCATGATGTTTTTGACTGCATTCGTCTCTCTCTGGCTTTTCATCAGTGTCACCATGTGTGTGGGTTCCTCTTCATTGTCAACTTACTATATTTTAAGTATATACAGTATTTCTGGGTTCTTTTTGAAGGTGTTTCCAGAAAGATTTAATTCAAGGGATAGCCTTCCTTGAGTGCTGCTGTCACTTTTCCATGGATTGGGGTGCCAGACAGAATAGAAAAAAAAAATAAAATAAAATAAAGCAAGCTGAGCAAGAACAATATGCTTCCATGCTTCCTAACTTCAGATATATCTGAGTCACAACATCATCTAATTTGCATTTATTTCTTTTTGAGAACTAGATACTTGTCAGGGCCTTATGAATAAACCTATAAAAAAGCATTTTGCCCTTTTTAAATAAGTAAGCACTGTATGATCAATAGAGTCACATAGCATAGTTGCACATAGCAATGCAGTCAACGTTGTACAAAATCTCTTGCCTTCTAAGGACCTTATAAGTTAAAGAAAATGATATTCAAAAAGTCAATAGGTCAAACATAATGGAAAGTGACAGGAACACTAATGTTGATTGTATCAAATCCAAGAGGGACCTTTAAGAACTCATTAGCCAAGGAGTCAGTATGTCTGCATTTTTACTGATTTACCTATCTGATATTTTACCCTTCTTGTTTGCTAGACAGTTAACTATTAGTACTTGATAAATTGAACATTCGTGTACCATATTTTCAATGGCATAAAACATAAATGAGATTGGTAACTTGGAAATTCCTAACATTAGCTTGCTAAATTATTGTGTATATCAATCAAAGCTCAATCAGGTTCAAAATAATAATATGTAATTATTTGTTCCACAGGAGTGAAATCCTTTACGATTTTAGCAGCCTTTTATTTAGTCTTGTTGTTGCTATTGTATTCTCATCTGATGCTGGAGCATAAAGGGTAGGCATCTGTAAAAGGAAAAAAGGAATAAAAAATGAACATAGAAGACAGAACAGTCTAGAAACACCCAAGCAAAAGCCTTAGCAGATGGAAGGAAACTCACATTTATGTCCAGTGACAGCCTGTTGGTAGCATGAGTGTTCTGCACTGGTTAGGCATGTATATTGTCATGGTGATAACTACAAACACCTGACCCATAAAAAGTTTTCCATAAAAAAAAGCATGAATACCTTTAAAACCTGATTCTATTCAACATTAGTTTAGCGAATGCAGAGCATGTATTTCAGCAACCAAATGGCTATCATTTCGCCTCTGTCCTCCACATCACTAGAATCTCTCTTGTGACCTATCTTACCCAGAAAAACCTAAGAAAGTGTACTCAATAAAATAAAGTTCAGCCTCATAAAGATAACATATTTCAAAATCTTAACAGTCTGCCGTTTCTTCAATCAATAACCACATGCATCTTCTAAACCATTCTTGGGGTGTAAACCTATTAGAAAATCACATTTTGCTTTGCATAATATCATTCTCCTCTGTGCAATTAAAACATGCTAATTTTTTAAAAGATGATGCAAAATTATTTTTTTGACTTTTGGTTGATGTTTATTCTTCTCATAGTTGAGTCCTATACCTCTTTGATATTCTGTTCTTCAATGACTAAGATTTAGTGTAATTTATTACTAACCCATACTGTTTTAGGTAATAAATGAATGAGAAAGTGAAAAAGTGAGTAAATATTTGTGTGAAGGCATATTTTCAGACTGACACATCATGTAAACAGTGCTTGACCAAAAGAGGCAGTAGAATTCACATTTTAATGTCTCTAAAGTTGCTGGGTTGTGTAGTACCAGGAGTAGACAACTTATATGTTAGCTCTGACACATTACAGTTTCCTTTTATTATATCATTTAAAGTGGTAGCCTTTTGAATAATCTAGTAACTGTGTTTGCTGGACTGAATACACATGGCCCCCATAGGCCCATAGAGAGTAGCATGGTTAGGAGATGTGGCCTTACTGGAGTCGGCGTGGCTTTGTTGTTGGAAATGTGTCACTGTGGATGGGTTTTGAGGTCACAGAAGCTGAAGTCATGGCCCATGTGGCAGTCACTTCCTGCTGCCTGCAGATCCAGATGTAGAACTTCAGCTCCTTCTCCAGCACCATGTCTGTCTGTGCACCACCATGCTTCCCGCCATGATGATAATGGACTAAACCTCTGAACTGTAATTCAGCCCCCAATTAAATGTTTCCCTTTATAAGAGTTGCTAGGGTCATGGTGTCTCTTCACAGCAATAAAACCCGAACTAAGACAGTGTGGGGGACTGGAGAGATGGCTCACTGGTTAAGAACAGTGGCTACTCTTCCAGAGGACCTGGGTTCAATTCCCAGCACCCACATGGCAGCTTAGAACTGTCTGTAACTCCAGTTTCAGGGGATCCAACACCCTCACACTGATATACATGCAGGCAAAACACAAATGCACATAAAATTTAAAAGAAAGACAGTGTGTTAGAATATTATAGTTTAGTTAGTGGAAAATGCTTAGCTAGTACTTTTGGATTGAGAAAGGAGTGCACCTCATGTGTACTAGTGGAAAAGTCCAGATACAGCCATCTATCCTTAACTTTATAATGACTATTTCAATATACCTCAGACAAATGAACCCATGTGAATTTCTATAATTTAACTAGTCCTAGACATATGTCATACAAGTGGCTTATAAATGTACCATGGTTAGTTGCTACTGACTATTTATCAGGGACAATTAACTCAATTGGATTTACTTGGAAGGAAAATTCAAAACTGATTTCTGGTATCTAAAATAAAATAGGGGTGGGGAATCATCATAACCCGTAGGCAGGGAAGTAGATACATACTGCAGGAACCCAATTCATTTTAATAGTTGTTAAGAGCAACTATTAAAAGCATTCAGTTATCACTAACTACATGCCAGGTACCAAGAGATAAATTGATTACTTTAAGTAACAATGCCATGTCTTGTACAGCAGCTGAAAGTTCACTCATTATATGACAAACTTTTTGGTAATCTGTTACTATTCTTATCCATCTTCTACTTAGCCCATACAGAGACAGGTTGAAGTCATGGGAAATGCCACCACTCTGTTCTTTCCTGTCCATATCAATGACATCCTTCGGAGATCCCTCTAAAATTTTTACCCTTTTTATAGATAGAGGTAGGTGGTTTTAGCGACTCCCATGTGCTCTTTCCTACCATAATAGTTCAAATTTCACAAAAGACAGTACTAAGAGTGGAATTATCTTCAGTTCCACAGTGAAACTCACAAAGGAGAGAATTGTGTATTACAGAATTAAGAATTTACTTTTAAGCCAGGTTCACAGGACCACTAGGTCCGTGAAACTCCAATCACCTTTCTATTTCCTTAAGGCCCTAATTTGATCAATAGACCACTGTGGTATATTATGTTTCAAAGCTCATGTCAGTTCAGAGCAGTTGTCTAATAATTCTTGAACTGTCTCATTACTTCATCTTCTTCATCATAACCACACTGGAAAACGTTATACATGCCTGAGTTTTGCCTCAAGCCTTCTCAGTTTCTACTACCTTGAAGGTATTGTGGATCAGTTATTGCATCAAATTTATTTAGTTTTGTGCTTCATTACAAATGATTGGCTAATAGGTCTGTGCCACCATGCCCAGCTTTAGGATCTTAGTTGGACTGACTCACTTTTATTTGTATATAAGACACCTCTTTCAATCATCTTGACCCTCTGCAGATTCGTTGTCGTTAACTACAATTTAAGAGTTGAACTTCCAGACTAGGCCCTCTGCATACGGAAGACAGTAGTGTAGCTTAGTCTGTTTGAGGGGCCTCTGGAAGTGAGATCAGGATCTATCCCTAGTACATGAGCTGGCTTTTTGGAGCCCATTACCTATGGTGGGACACCTTGTTCACCCTTGATGCAGAGGGGAGGGGCTTGGTTCTGCCTCAACTGAATGTATGAGGCCTTACTGACTCCATATGGGAGGTCTTACCCTTTGGGAGGAGGGGATGTGGGGGTGGAGGCTAGAGCGGAGCAAGAGGAGGGATGAAAGGGTGATAGGTGGTTGGTATGTAAAATGAATAATTTTTTTAAATAAAAAAAATAAGAGTTGAACTTAAAGTATAATTTGTATGAGAGAAACTAAATACAAATAAAAATGCCTCCACTTTCTGGGTAATTATGTTTTCAAATGTCCATCACCAGTTGAAACTATTATAGGAAAATTGTTGCATTTAGTACATCATAGCTTACTGAATAACAATACTTAACCTTAAGATATTATGTGTCCAACAAATTTTTAACTGTTTTTTATTGTCTTTTTTTAATTTTACCTACCAACACAGTTTCCCCTCCCTCCTCTCCTCCTGTTCTCTCCTTCACCTCCTTTCTAAGCACCCCCATCCACTCCTCAGAAAAGGTAAGGCCTCCCATGGGAATCAACAACACATGACATATGTAGTTGAGGCAGGACTAAGCTCCTCCCCCTGTATTAAGGCTGAGGGAGGCATCTCACCATAGGGAATAGGTTCCAAAAAACCATTTCATGTGCCAGGGACAGATCCTGGTCCTACTGCTAGGGGACCCACAGACAGACCAAGCTACATAATTGTCACCCAGATGCAGACGGCCTAGGTCATCAGTTCCATGCAGGCTCCCTAGCTATTGGTCTAGAATCTATGAGCTCCCACAAGCTCAGATCAGCTATCTCTATGGGTTTTTCCATCATGATCTTGACCCCCCTGGCTGCTACAATCTTTTCTCCCTCTGTTTAACAGGACTTCCAGAGCTCGGCCCAATGCTTGGCTATGGATTTCTGCATCTGCTTCCATCAGTTACTGGATGAATGTTCTATGATGACAATTAGGGTAGTCACCACTCTGATTATAGGAGAAGGCCAGTTCATGCACCCTCTCCACTATTCCTAGGAGTCTTAGATGGGGTCATCCTTGTGGATTCCTGGGAATTTCCCTAGCACCAGGTTTCTCCTTTACCCTATAATGTCTCATTCTATCAAGATATCTCTTTCGAAAATTTTAAATTAGCTTAACAATTGGGTAAAATGACCTAAAAACAATGCCTATTTCATAATCATGTTGGATAACTCTGTATTTTTTTTTCAGAAGACTCTTCTGAAATAGTCAGAATTCTGGGGCTGGGAGGACAGCTCAATATTTAAAAGCATGCATTTCTCCTGCAATGGAGCTGAATTAAGTTCCTAGTATATCAAACATGTGACATCTACCTGTGACTCCAGCTCCAAGGCATTCAATTTCCCCTTCTGGGTTGTGTAGTATCTGTACTAATTTGCACATACACACTCACAGCATACATATAACACGTTTAAAAAATAATTGGTAAAATTTCATAGTTTAGGGACATTTAATTTAACTGTAAGAAACACCACACACAACTCAAATTACCAAAATTTTCTAAAAACTAATAATTAACAGTATTTGCTGAAAAACCTTTTTTTGCATAATGAAATTCTTTGTTTTATTCTAGGAGATGTTATTTGGCCTCCATCCGAGCCTGAGGTTTGCATGGATGTCTTCTGTGTCAATTAAAGTAGTATTTTTAGCAGATATTTGTTCCGCTAGAAACCCACTGAGATTGTGATTTGCTCTCTCCAAGATTTAAAAAAAAAAATAATTCATAAGAATATAGAAATGTAGTTTTTAGTTTACTAATGTCACTGATACAGGATTTGATTTTGGTGATTATGTTCAGATTATTAGTTATTAAATCATCACACACAAACACACACACACACACACACACACACACACACACACACACACAGAGAGAGAGAGAAAATTAACAAAAGGAAGCCACTTATAAGGTCTAATTTTCACTCTTAAACCTTAGCCCATTTCCTAAGCCTTACCCTGCCTATGTGCTGGTCAAATTAGGCTGTTTGTTTTCTCGGAGATGTGTCCTCTCAGGCATCTTCTCTCTGCACAGAGTGGTCCAATCCTACTAAGATTTAATCAATACATCCATCTGATTGTGGGTCATCTTTTGAGCCTCTAAGAAAAACTCAGGCTAAAGTATATGATACTTTATTACTCAAGGCAGGAGGCTTCATGTCCATGAAAAATAGTCATCTTAGAATAATTGCTAAATTTACTGAAAGGTCATCTTTTATGTGCTTTCTTTCTTTCTTCTTGGAACTCAATATTTCTTGATTGGGTGATTGATTTATATAATAAACTCTCTGACCTTATAACTTGCAACACAATATCCTTTTTTTTAAACCACATCAGTGCACTCGGTTATAAATGAACACAGTATTAGTACCTTGACACTAAAAATGCAGAATCTTCCACATGTATTTGCTAACATGTTTCTCATTTTTTTTCATTTTAATTTTGTTCTTTATACTTGTTGAAAATATTGTAATCATTTTAACTAAAAATTTCTTTGTATAAACATTGGATTCATCATTTCTTACCTTTTTGTTTAATACTTTTATATTGAACATTAGTAAATTACATTTATTGTCAAGAAAAGTATACAGTTTTGAAAATTTTTGAAAATGGTTTTAATTTATATCTTTGAGTTTTCTAAAGTGTGATATAACAGTTTGAACCTATCAAAATATCATAGGTATCTATGTATTGTAATTCTGAGTGGGATATTGTGTTATATGTGTCTTATGTATTTATTATAGCCATATATTATGAAATCTGATATTGGCTTTGAATAAATAGATCAGCATCAGATTCTTTTCTGGTGGCTGGAAACAGTTAATATCCATGATATGCAAGCTAGGGTCATGGGCACACACCTGTGATCTCAATATTTGAAAGATGGAGGACTCTATCATTTATTAAGTAAGAGGCCAGCCTGGGCTACATGTGAACTTGTCTCCAAAAAAAAAATCACTTAAGAAATTGAAAAGCTAAAACTCTGAAGCTCAGGTAATGGAGGAGATCATAAGGGGTAACATAAAAGTGAGTACTAGTTGAGAACCAAGAACATACTCTCAAAAGAACACCTTAATGAAGAACTGATGTTTGGTGACATTAGGCTGCTCTCTCTGTGAGTAGTTACTTAGGACTTTAACTATATCTTTGGGTCATTAAGAAAGCTTAGGTGGCCAAAAGCAGGAAATTGTAACACCAAGAATACATTAATGATCTAGGCTATTCTCTATATAGGTAGCACCCATAATGTGCATTTTTATGAAAGTAGTGTGCGGAGGCACCAGCGAAATGACAGTATCCACAAGGGAAGAATGGTCAGGGACATATAGATATTATCAGGAGATAATCATGACTGGCAACATAAAACTATATTGATAACAATTAGGAGCAGCAATATATGGGCTTTGCTCCCAGTTTCTCCTCATAAATCATCTGGCCATTGACTGGTAAGGCTACATCCTGAGCTGGAGGTGACTAGAAGCCGTAGAGGTACTGAAGTGGAGCCAAACTTGTTAGACATGTTTTGAGCATATATGTCTTATATTTAGGAAATGTGCATAGACTCCACCAAAGATACTGTAGATTACCGTTAAATGAGAACTAAAGAAGTATAAACAACCCTAGCTAAGTGTATGTATGCATGTACAAGAGAGAGCTTAGTCAATGGGAAGCCAAGTGAAATAATGGCAAAACAAATTATTAGGGTTCTTGCTGTTGTTTTGATAGAAACCATAGATAATTATAATGTTTTTTTTCTATGTGATAATTGTTTTTCATTATTTTACTTCTAAGATGATGTAGAGAGAACCATAAGGCAAGGGATCAATAAATATTGTGAATGAACGAAAGCCAAAGCATGTTTCCTATGAGATAATGTAATGCTACAACCCAGGGAACTACAACCACAGAGATGTGGCTATGGTTCTCTATATATGTCCAGACATATGTACATATACATATATAGCTATATGTGTATATATATGGGTATTAGTATTGTGGGGATTTGCAGTATCATTTGCAGTAATTAGAGCATTGGTGATCACTATAAATATTTTAAATATATTTACATATGTAAAGAGCTAGAGATGTAGAAATACCTAGGATTTGACTCTCAGTTTTGGGAACTCGTAAGCTCCACAAGACTAATGGACAGGCTGGCAGACAAGAGATATTTATATTCCAGTCTGTTCATAGGCAGCCTGGGGTAGAATTTTATTGAACTCTGGAAACCTCTGTGTTTTTGGGGGTTACTTTATCTGACGTATAACTCCAACTTGTATTATGAAAGATAATCTTTTTTTTTATTTTTTGGTTTTTCGAGACAGGTTTTCTCTATGTAGTTTTGGTGCCTGTCCTGGAGCTCACTCTGTAGATGAGGCTGGACTCAAACTCACAGAGATCTGCCTGGCTCTGCCTCCTGAGTACTGGGATTAAAGGCATGTCCCACTGATGCCCAACTGAATGATAATCTTTATTTAAAGTCTATTATAATCTTAATGTGTGCTCCATCTTTAAAGCACCTTCATAGTAGCACTTAGATGTATTTGACATCGAAAGGAAGTACTATAGCCAAGTTGATTAATAATGCTATCATCTCATAGACCGTTATCAGAAGTATCTCTATGGTATTTATTCTTTCTCCCAGTTAGTCTGTTTTCAAAATACCATATTTATATAACATTCTCATAAAGTTGTGTATTATATAAAGACAATGTTATTTTTTAAACCTTGCTATGTTACAATTTTCAATAACCAAAGTGTTAAAACTATCACTAATATGGGGACACAATTGGTGGCTAATTTTCCCTTATAGTTGATATGTATCAGTTAACTGAGAGTAAATTTTCCAATACTTTGTGGCAAACTAAGAACTTCTAGTTTTCACATTGAAGTAGAATTTGCAGAATGCTGTCCTTAATAACTCACTGTGTATGTGTTCATTAAAATACTTTTGAGTATAGATTTTAAAATGCTTTTTATAAAATGAATGCAAAGATTAAAATATGATATGGTTTTTAAATATAATATTCTCTAGTTTGTCTCTAGAGTCAGTTTGTTTAAAATCTAATGGGAAGGAAAAAATATCTCACCCCTATTTAGTTAAGTGAACACATACAATACAATCTGTCTTTTATACTCTAAGATATTGCTAGAGTGTTGTGTCTTTGATTACAACTGAAATGTCCAAGCTGAAATGTCACTCATCATTTCTCTGTATTTCTGGGTAGAGTAATATCCAAAGTATCACAGGCTTCTTGGTAACTTTATCTTGGATCTCTAGATTTTTCTTAGCCATGTTTCTTATTTCTTGTAATATAAGCTCTATGGTCTTCAGGTGTGATTCTGTTTTCTTCATTCATACAACCTATGAAAACTTCCATCTGTATTATTTTTAATGTCAACTTTTCCTTCTCCCATTCTTCCATATGGACAACTTTCCAGTTAAGGCAGACATCCATCTAGAGTACTCTCAAACTACCTTGGAGTGTATGTATCACATATCTTTTTTTCTCATTTATTTTGCTTTCACAAGTACAAATTGTAGAAGTTATCTTCAAAGAAATGTATGATGTTTTAAAGGTATGATTAGGGTTTGATCATTGACAATAGGATCAAATTTATTCTACAAGAATTGATGAATGCTCTCTGTTTTATACCATGTTGCAGAAATTGCCCAGTTATTTTAGCAACACTCATATACATATATGTAAACATCCATTATTAGTAATGAAGTGCCTATGACATTAAAATGTTATACTTTAATTTATTTTATACGGGGCTAGGAGATTGAGATTGAGGTAATTTATTTCTGTATTTCATATATTTGTTATTCCTATTCTACATCATGTTGATTACTTGTAATTTTTATAGACATTGATGTGAAGCCACTCTGTGAGAGACATGATAGGAAATATTCATACAAACTATGAAATATTTGAACTTGAAAGGCCAGCTATATCATAAGCCTCTTGACAAGGGCTGTTTCTTAGAAACTGGTAATGTATAATGGCGCAACCATATCTGAATAAAGCCAGCACAGCTGCTTGACAAAGATCCAGCAAAGCTGAGCCACATGATGGCTGCCATGCCACCTTTGGTTTTCATCTCCACCTGTTGCATACTTGGGGCACTTTTAATATTTGTACAATTTGAGGATGTTGGATTGATGGAAAATTTCTTATGAATCATTTATGCCTTCTCCCAGGAATGCTGCTTCTAAGCTTCCCCAGAGAAGTCCTAAACATACTATTCCCCCTGCTTTTAGGGAGATATCCTTATCTACTTGAAGGTCTTCCTTTTGCCTTTGCCTTAGAGGTTGTAACACATAAAGAAGCCAGAGGTCTCTTTATGAGGCTATGAGACATTCTTGAAACATCTGTCTCTGTACTTTCACAGGAACAAGATATTCAAAACAAAGTAAACTCAAAAAGGTCAACAAGATGTGGTGGGCTATAGGAGTTGGCCCCAGTTCAGATTACAAGCCTCTTCCCACTGTACACTCAGACATATGTGGCATACAACTCTGCCCTACATAGAGACGTATTGATGAGCAAAGTATGGAGTGGAAAGATGATAAAAGTATGAGGTGTCAGGACCTCACTCTCTTAGAAAAGTTAGGTCATGCAGAGCCATATAATGCCATATGACCAAGGAATAACAGAATGCCAGGATTAGAAATATAGAAAAATTCTATAAAGATATAAATGTGAATATTGATTGTATTATGCCAGAATTTGAATAATAAATGTAGCAGCTTTGGACTGAGGATTTTTCCTGGGCACTCTGACCACTAAGAGTTAATAATACACTGCTTGGGACATGGCAAAATGCCCAGGGTGGTTGAAGATTTTGTTTTGATCTAGTGTCCTTGAAGCAACCAAAGCTACAAGCCTGAGAATAGGCTGTCATATGCCTCTAGATTCTCAAAAATTGGGTTATGGGGTTAATGAATAAGAATGATAACTGTTTATTAATGATGTCAAAACTTGAGGGAAAATGATTGGAAATGATAACTCTGTTCTGTCATAGTTTATTAATGATGACTAAAAGATGAGCAGAAGGAAGTGAAACACATGTCCAAAAACAAAAATGATTTGATCTATGTTTTGGAACATCATGAATGTATCTCTGCTTACTAAATTCTGTATAAATAAAGAAACACTCTGGCTGCTAGTCCATCAGGCTGCAAGATTCTCCTGACCACCATGGCCTGGCTTACTTCCTTGCTCCGCCGACTCCTTACATCCTCTGCTGGGACCTGTCCCAATGGGGATGACTCCCATAGGCTTCCTCTCTATCCATCTCTCCTAAAATGAAACTAAGAATTGTCCTGAGTCTGATTGCTCTGTCTCAAACTAAGAAGTACCCGTGTCTGAGTCCTCCATCACCACTCTTGCATCTACCCATCTTCAGACCCTGCCCTCATCTGGAGCTGGACTCCAGCAGCTGGACTCCAGCAGTATAACTCAATGATTTACATACAGATGATAGTTAATGAACATACACAAAATAAGGAACAAAAGATGGCACTCCCAGTCAATATGTAAAACCCCTTAAACAAATCATATTAAAAATAAAACTTCTGAGTACATAATTTGTTTAATATGTGTATGGAAGAAATAATTTATGAATAGTTTTAACTATGCATGCATATATTTATATAGTACATAGTACCTAAATAACATTTAGAGAAATTTTATTGCTTTAATGAAATAAAAACCAAAGTATTTAATAATGTGTTATTAGTTGACACAAATAGATTTAATAATATTAAATAGTTCTGAATATTATAAATATACTTTATTTTAAAATGGTAGTATTTTGAGCCTACAGATTTGTATTACTAGGCCTACCCACACTCCCAAGCTAACTCAAAAGACAACATCTTTCCACATTTCTGTCCCATCATTGGATACTGACCAAAATCCTACAGAGGCTCTCTTTGACACTCAACATTTACATTATTTCTCTAGACACACTCTTGAAACATTCTGGATGAGTGTAGAGAAGAAATGATGCTATTTTTTATCCCATTCTAGTAACCTGGTATTTAAGTTAATATAGTATTAACATGTCTGGCATTAGTGGAAGATTTCTTAAATTATGTAAGAATGTGGTCATTAGTGTTCATGTCTAATACGTGTGTGTGTGTGTGTGTGTGTGTGTGTGTGTGTGTGTGTGTACAATGTCGGTTATCAGTCTGAGTACACATGTAGGTAATTCAACACCTGTAGTTTTTAAATGAAAAAGGTGCTTGCTCTTTACTGTGATTAAAAGTACCCCTCTGACTATCATTAGGAAATTCATAGGCCATCTGTAAAATGCATCTGGAGGGAGAAAGCTTACAACATTGTTTAGAAAAGGAGTGAAAAATTGTGTGAGTAAACCCAATACAGGTAAAAACAAAACGAAACAAAATGAAAACTCAGCTGAACTCAGATAAGTAGTGCTCATTTCATTTGTGACTTTGAACCCATATATTCACACACATGTGTGCGCGTGCGCGCGCGCGCACACACACACACACACACACACACACACACGTACATGCATAGATAGTATCCAACCCCTTTAAAAGGAAGGAATCTAGAACAGACCTTCCTGTTATATGAAAATTTAACATTCATTTACTTCCTTCATCTCAGACAGCCCCTGCTGTGCTTTCTATTTTTGTAGGTAAACTCTTCCCCCAAAATTTACATGTTGTCTGTAAAATAGTGTGCCATTTTGTCCCAAATTATTATCACATGATAAGGATAAGATACCATTTACACACAAATTATTAAAGAATAATTGGTTCCAGATATGGTTAGCTGGGCTAGATGCCACTATGAACACCAAAGAGCAATGATTTGAGGTAAGTAGGTTTTCATTCTTTATACAAAGATAAAAGTCTTTCCAAAGTGATTGTAACATATTTAATAGAATCCATCATTGGTGTGTGATGATCCCATTTGTCTCTATGGTCGTTGACACCAGAGGTAATCAGTCCTAGTGTTAGACTTTTGTGATGATTAAATTACTTATTATTTGACACACCATAGAATCAGCTTGGAATGGAGTTTCAATGAGAGATTGTTTGTATTGAGTTGGCCTGTGGTCATGTCTATGAGACAGAATTAGTTAACTTAATAAATTTGGGAGGGCTCAGACCACTATGGGTATCACTAATCCCTACACAGGAGTTCCTTGACTGTCTAAGTGTGAAATAACACTTTGGTAATAGTCTGTGTTATTAGGGGGGTTCCACAGGTCCCCTTTGCCTAATGACTCAATATATAATCCATTCCTGGCACTGGAAATTTCTTTGGTGTCATAAGGTATCTAGCGGGGTCATTGCTTCCCCAGTACAGGGTGATTCCATATAGATTCCTTTCAGATATATTTTAAGAAGCTTCTATGATAGTAGGCTTTACCCTTCCCTCCCTAATGACACAGAGAAAATAGATGTTTATGAACATACAGCTATAATAAGTTTAAAGATAATTGCATTAATAGTATTATTATTTGAAATATTCTTGACATCTGGAATTAGTAGTATGAATAAATTCTTATCCCACTATTGATGTATCTCTGAGTGCATTTTATATATAAACAGTTTTGATGCTAAGGCATTCCTTTATTCTTCATTGCAAATCTCTTTGAGAAAGTGATATAAAATGTGAATAGACTGAATTCCTCCTGTATAGAAGCAGTAGGAGGTAACAGTTGTGAGGTCACTATTTTCTTTCTTTCTCTTTTTTTTCTCCTTTTTCTAGTCAAGTATCTATGATATCGTCTGTCTTCATTTTTGCTTCATAAATTATATTGATTCCAATTCCTGTGCTGTTTATCTTTATTATTTTTGTCAATTCTAAAAGTTCTCTATCAACAAGACTAAGCCTGATTCATGAACAAATCTGAATTATTTTTAAGTTGTTTTTTCATTGATTAATGATTCGTTTTTGCCATTTAAACACCATATTAGATATATATTTTTACATATAACAGACATGAATATAAATAGATTTATTTTCAAAATAAACAATGGTATTAATATTTCTGTTCTCTCTCTTACATAATTTAACATTCCTATTATTGCATAGATAATGCAGTCACTCACTCTACAGGTAAGCATAGGTTAACAAAGCTTAAAAGTTTATAATTTTACCCAGGTTTTAAAATTTTGCTATTCTATGTATTTGTAATATATCTTATGTGGCTGTTCACCTGAAAATGGCTTATGATTTGGTTTCCTTATGGATCAGATTCCTCTTCACATTGAAATAAATGTTTTCCATGATCAAAAACTAAGTGACTTTGGAACATAATTTTCTGTGAATGATTGCTTCATCTAAATAGTGTGCTTTCTTGTCCAAATGTTGTATGCTTGCAACATATATATGAATGCATGTCTATCTATCTATCTATCTATCTATCTATCTATCCATTTATCATCTAACATCTATTTATCTATTTAGCAGAAATATTACAAGGTTTCCATTTATCCTCATCCTACTTATTCACACTGATTGGTATTTTCGTGTATTCCTTTGACAAATAAGAAGATACAATTGTGATAGTTATAATTGCTAAATGTTCCTAAAATTATGGGAGAGAGTTTATTAAAAGCTCCCATTTACTTAACACAAAGTTTGAATTATAATAGATCCTGGTTAAGTGTAATTATGATCTCTTAATGACTTCCAATTGATTTTTGTTATGGCCACCACAATTAAAGAGAACATAATTAATTTGTTTTGCTAAATAAGTAAAGTGAAGCATGACCAGTATCGGAGCACTGATGTGAGTTGAGAGCTATTTTCAGGAACAAAATCAACCAGTATATTTTAAAAATGTAAAAACCTTTAGAGCTCATTGGGGAATAGGCTTTCATTTACAAGGGGAAAATTTAGACTGAAGGGCCACAGGATTTACTCACAGGCATATTAATGAAATAATGAAGAATAGGACCCCAAAATTCTTATTCTTTCCATTCTTATCTTTTTTTCCCTTATCATCTACTTAGAAATGCTTTTTTGGTTCTTGAAATTACTCTATGTAATTAAAAATTTGGTCTTTTCATAAGACAAATGGTTGTAAATAAATGAGCAGGTCAAAACATTCTCCTGATTACTTTTAGCATCACGATGATCAATAACAATGTGTTTTATTACAAAAATGTTTCACACTAAATGAATAATTAATGTTAGGTACAATATATGCCAAGTAATTCAAATATGACTTAACTGTTGGTGTTAGTTTGAATAATAACGTCCCCCCGTAGCATATATTTGCATGCTTGGTCCCCAGTGGGTGGAGATTTTGAGAAGAAATAAGAGGTATACTTTTGTTGGGGCTGTGTCACTGGGGGTAGACTTAAAGATTTCAAAAGATTCAAGCCATCCCAGTTTCTTCCTCTTCCGTATGTTTATGCTTCAACATGTTAGATATTGGATACTGCTATAGGACCATGTCTGCCTGCCTGCTGCTGTGATCCCGCTACCGTGATAGTCATGGACTCTGACCATCTGAATCTGTAAAGCTCAAATAAACTTTTATGGTCTAGACATTTCCTTGGTTACAATGTCTTACCACAGCAATAGAAAAGTGGCTGACTTAACATAAAATAGACAAACTTTGTATAAAATAGCTGAGGTGTGTGAACAGATCAGAAATGGTGCATTTAAAATATCACAGTATTCCATTGGACTACTACATTATTCTCATGTTACTCATCAAGATACTTGTCAGAATGAATTAGTATACATATGCACTTTTTTCTTATCCTTGGTTTTGGAAGTTCTGGTCCAGGGATAATGCCGTATCATTCTAGGTCCCTGGCAAAAGGGCCACCTCTTGTCAGGAATGTATAACAGAAAAAACACCACACACCAAAAACAAAAGGATGCCTGGACAGGCCGGGGTCATCAAATTACTGCTTGTAATGATACCAGTGACCTAGAGAACTCTCAGTCTCCATCTTTTAAACTTTCCATCATATAACAGAAGCAACACTCTGAGGACCACATATTTAAGTCATGGCTTTAGTCAGAACCTTTCTCAAAACTGTACAATGTTACTTATTCAACCTGAAATAAAATTACAGCTAAAGATTCTACTTTGGACAAAATTGCTTTAGAATAATATTACAATGAGTAGTTGCCTTTGAGAGTTAACCATTTTATTTAACTAGAAAATGCAGATAGTTAATAATGTATTTTAGTAACTCTAGAAGGGATTGCCCTTTGTATGGGTACAATTAGTAAGCAAAGTTTCTCTTTAGCTGTTAGGAGAGGATATTATTCAATGTGACGAGTGTACAAGAGAAGAACACTGAAGTCAGAACAAATTTTTCTTCTCCATTTGAGATAGGATGTTATCTTTGCCCACTCTTGATATTAGTGTTCCTCTTTCTTGGGCTGCAGGTTTGAAGGAGACATTAACACTATTAGATTTTCTACATGTCCATCATTCAGGAAAAACAATGTATTAATTCTCAGTCCCCATTCGATTGAATTCTTCGATTCAATTCTTCACAACGAATCTCCTAATATGTGTCTGTATTTGTATCTATCCATCTATGGATCATCTATCAATCTACTATCTATCTGTATGACTATTATTAATCAATCTAGCTATCTGCTCTATTCTGTTGAGTCTATTTCTCGGGAAAACACTGAATAATGCATCACTGTCTACATTGCCACACAGGGTCAACTTTCTAGTGGTTCTGAACACACGCTTCTGTGATTCATAACATTAGGCTCATCTGTGAGCTTAATAGAAATGCTAATTTTGGGGCTCTCACGCAGACCTATTGACAAACAATCACTCTTAACAAGTCCTCCAGATGATTCTAATGAACTATACATTTTCATAACCAGTGTTTTCCATGAATTTTAGAATTAAGGTAACTCTACTTAATTATGTCTGCAGTAATTTCTCCTACAGACAAAAAAATATTGCACCAGATCATTTTGGCTTTCCAAAAGCACATTGATCTCTCCTTATTCTTTTTGATTTTAATTTCATGCTTCATTACATAAAAATTTGCAAATTAAAAAATCCTTCTCATTATATTTGTTCTAAATAGAAAATTTCACTTTTAACTTCTTATTTTAAATATTAGGCTATGTTAAAGTATTTTCTTAATGTTAATGAAAATGATATAGTCATTTTAGAGTAGATGAAATTTAATATGCATGTTTAAATAAAAATATACATTTATGTGCACATATTGAATATAGTGCTTATTGTCACTTGTTTTGTTTTTTTATGAGTAATGGAATGTCATATATTTTAAGTAGTTGTGTGTATATATTTTGGTTTTCTTGTTTGCCTAAAGTGAAAGTCAATTATTCAATTAACAACATTTTTTAAATATGCAAACAATATTTTGTCATGAGACTATAGCCAATTATTATTTTCTTTCTTACAATATCTACTATTTTCTTTAACATATTTATTAACATTTTCAAAGAAAATGGTCCTTCATTTTACTTCTTTTACAATAGATATAAGTTATATTACACATATTTCAGTAAGTTATTCATTCCTTTATGGGAAACAGTTTTTCTATTTGAGTGAAGAATGATAGAGGATCTTAAACATAAATTTACTTAATAAACACTTGATAAAATATAATGTTATTGATATAATTAGGTAGTCATAAACACAGTTACCAGTCTTCTGGTTGCCACAAAACAACCAACAACGACATTTTATAGGTAGATTTTATTGGCTGAAATGAAAAGATTCAGGTCAATGATTTATGTTAGAAGCTTCACAGTGTTAATCAAATGCAATGAGTTTGTGTTTTACCATTAAGAAATGAGGGTTGGATACCATACAGGCTTCTGTTTTCTCAGTAGTCGTGAGTTTGGAAAACAGCCAAGATGGCCAAGCAAACTTTTCCAACATGGCTGAGACTGAGGGACAGTAAAGATAAACAATTGGTGTAAGCTGAAATTTTTTTTTAGAAAATATCCACTGTAGCTATTTTGCACTTTAAATTGAATCACAGAACAAGATGAAAATGTGAGTAAGATGACTTGGATTTAATGAGGGTAAGCCATCTTTGTACTTTGCAAGTTACTTTATTTCCATCCACCTTGGTTCCTCTATTTATAAAATGTAAAGGACTGATTAACTGATATTGACTCTTTGCAACTTTCACCATCTGTGTTTTTCCTTCCATAGGTTGTAAAATTGTTTACGCACTATGTATGAAAAATAGTTTTTGATCATTTATTTAGTTGGAAGAATGAGCCTGTGTAAAATAATACTTTCTAGTTACAATAATTTTACTTCTGCTTAGGATAACCTGGAATAGCCATTAGATTAACAAGATTACAAAGAAAGGTTAACATTTTTGGATGTTATAAGGCATCAGCCATCATTAAATGCCCTCTGTAAGATTTTAGTCGGTGAGACTTGGAGGACATAGTTTGCTTCCAAATATAAAAGCCATGTAAAACAAGATAATTTCATTGTGGATGATGTGTAGCCTTCCTAAATTCTGGTTTTCGGTAATCTGACAAGAAAGGAAAGATCTCACCTAGTTTTTGAAGTTAGTTGTAATACAGGATGTCACCACAAGAAGGATAAGAAATGAAGAGGAAAGTGAGTATGTTTAGTGGCTTTTGGTGTACATGGAGTATAGTAATTTTCTCTGAGATAAAACTGTCCACCCTGTAAAAAAAAAAAATAAAAATAAAAAAATAAACGAACAAACAAACAAACAAACAAAATCTTCAGACACTAGCTATTAAAAGGGAAGAAAAACAACAGGATATTCTTAGGCAAGATGAAACATTCCATCCTTCAGGGAACCTGAAGAAATAAACAGCTCAAACACTCAGGAACACCCTGAAACTGACCAAACTCAACAGGCCCTTTCTTCCCAAGCATATATAAACAATAATGACTGCTGAGAGACACTCTCAGAGAAGATGATCTGCCTGAACAAACAAATAGCAGTTGTGTTGTTGGGAAGAATCAGAAGCCAGCTGAGATACGTGAAAGAGGCTCAGATTATCCCAGCTACCATCAGAGAACACTGTCAAACATTGTTAGCTGTAGGTCATGTCACCAGTTTTATTGACGTGTCATCAACGGTGTGGTGCAGTTTGGTGATGCTGCTGGCTGTGAGTTATTTTTGCTCCTGTGAGTGAGCACTCATCCTATTCTTGTTAGTAACTCCAATGTAATTCAAGGGCTCCTTATACTGAACATCATCTTTGTTCTTTGTTCTATCACTAGTTCCCTATCTACTAACGAAATGCTTCTTCATATCTTTTTTTTTTTTTTTTTTTTTTGAGACAGGGTTTCTCTGTGTAGCTTTGTGCCTGTCCTGGAACTCGCTTTGTAGACCAGGCTGGCCTCAAACTCACAGAGATCCGCCTGCCTCTGCCTCCCGAGTGCTGGGATTAAAGGTGTGCGCCACCACCGCCCAGCAACTTCTTCATATCTTAAATTGAGAAGAATAAGTATCTTTACAATTTATAGGCATGTAAAAGGGAGAACTTGTGAATGAACAACCCACATTGAATATCTGAACATAACTAAACAATTATGAGAATGTAACATCCAACACTATGTGATATCATATAAAATACAGAAAAATAATTAAAACTGTGTAGCAAAGAGTTAAATTTTTCTCATACTTGACATCTTTTAACTTACTTGCAAGTAAATACAGAAAACAGAAAAGAGAGGCTCAATAAAAAGTGTTCACCTTATTCAATCAAATCTTATTATTTCTATTGATTTAGTAACTCGTAAACCTCATTTTCCACTCTGGGAAGTGATAATGTTTCTGGCCATCAGCTCTTTTCTTTCAGGACTCTAATTTGAAATATTTCAAACACCCCTGAAATTTGCAAAATAATGCACATGCTTATCTTCCAGAAGGAACCTCCTAAATGCAGATATGCTGTGCTTTGCCAGCACAAACCCGAATGTTAACGACCAGGATAACTTCCTTCTAAGAAACCTACAGTCTACCCAGGCTGTGAAATACAACTCTTATTTTGCTGGAGGCTCTAGAAGATGCAGCTGCTGCTAGCTGACAAAGCGATCAAGTGGGTTCAGGTGGGGAACGGAAGGTTAACAACAGCCTCTGTAATAGAAATGTAGACAAAAGATAATGCAAGTTTCTAGCTTTCAAGGGATTCACTGACGGTGGCTGACTATGAGCTTTCAGCTTTAAATCTAATAAAGTCCTCAGGCAGAGCAATGGTGGGGTTGTTACCTCTGAGAAATGGCAATGTGGTTTTCAGTATTTGGAATCAGAAGCTGGGCATACGGAAAGATTTCAAGAGAATCTAAGCTGAAATCAAAATTTATAGTAAGTTCATGGCTCCAGTTTTTCATGCATACATTAGCATTTCCAGTATGAAGAACTTAAATGAAAATAGTTTAACGACACTGGCTCCCAGTTATTTCCAAATCATAAGCTGATCCAGACACTGACATGTAATTTTGCAACTGTACTTCGTCAAAGCAGACGTCTTTTTTCCTAACTCAATTTTCTCCTAAGCTAACAGTGCCATCACAGGAAGAGACTCTAATGTAAGTACTACTAATCACTTTAGGTTTAATTTGAATATAAAGCAGAATATTAGCTTGAAAAGAAGAGTCCTGGAGTGAGCAGAGGTTTGAAATGTGGTGAACTTCAAACACTCTACTTTCTACTCACTGTCTCAAGTTGCCTTTCAATACTACCTTTCTGCCATTTACACTAAGTGTTCATTTCTGCCATTTATACTAACTTCAGAATAACATAGTGTTCATTGAGGAGTGGCTGCAGTCATTTTATCTAGGAGGTGCTAAGCACATGTGATGTATTTCTTGACAAGGACTTCATCTGCTCACTGTACATTCTAGTATTTGAAATCTTTACTTTTCATTATGACATTGCCTTGCATGGCCATTCCTTCTCATCCCATTATTTTTTTAAGGAATTGCAAACTCAGATAAATGAGAAAGATACCATAATTTTAGCTAAACTGAAGTTTTTTGGTAAAAAATATATATATATATATATGTACATGCAGCACCAAACAGAAACACCATTAACTCTAAAAGCAGATTAAAAACAACGTCACTTCTGCCATTTATGGTAATGCAACCTAGATACTTCACTATTTTAAATGTCAACATTTCTGTGGCTTATAATTTTCATTGACTATGTTAATGGTGTAGTGTGCCTTTAACAGATGCTACACTTGCATTTAGGAATATATATTATATATATGTTTAGGAAAATACATATTTAGAAATATATATTTACATTTTGGAGTATGTATTCCTAATATATACTTCTAAGAATACATTCCATATATATTCCTAAATGCATTCCAAGATGCAGTAATGCAACTATTGTCTCTAAAGTAATCGAGGATGAAAATGACATTTTCCACGAGTGGATATGACAAAATCAATAGTGGATAAAGGGCACAGTGACAAACTTAAGGAAATCGAAGCTGGTCTGGGAGGGTGACTCAGCAGATCAAATGTGATCTAATTCCAGCCTCAGAACACATAGGAGAAGTTGGTTACAGTGATGTATATGTGGGATCCCAATGCTGGAAGCAGCAGACAGGGAGCTATCTGTGTCTTTCTGGTTAGTCAACCCATCTAAATTGGGATGCTTCGGGTTCAGTGTCAGACCCTGACTGGACAAACAAGTTGGAAGGCAAGTAAGAGAAACACTGAACATCTACAGATACTTCTTCTATAGGCACTTGCACACCCATGAATATTCAGACATATTCACACAGACACACACACACACACACACACACACACACACACACACACACATGAGGGCAGGGGATAGACTACTGAGCAAGAAATCTTGAAGCATGCTTCAAGTGTTTTTTTTTTTAATTATAGCATTATTACATCATCTACTCCTTCCCTTTCTTCCCTCTAAACCCTCCCATATATCACTCTTTGTTTCAAGCTCATAGCCTCTTTTCTTAAAATTGATTCTCACTATATACATGTATGCATACTTATATACAATATATTCACAAATACAACTTGTTCAGCCTGTGTGTTTTCATGGCTGTGCATTTGGTATTGGATAACCAATTAGTGTATCCTCCCAGAAAATACTGTTTCTACCATTCTCAGCATGCATTAGTTGCCTACAGTTCTTTGTGTAAGTTTGAGGGCTCAAAGAACATTGGAGAACACAGAGGAAACTGGTGATTGTTGAAGCCAGAGAATCAGAGTTTGCTGTGAGATTATGTCTCCTAGCAATTTCCATAGCTACACCCAGAAGTCTCATTAACGTGGCCACTTAAACATGAGCTGAACAAGA
>CABHPP010133215.1:0-33344 GCA_902168425.1 Peromyscus attwateri
CTGGCTATTGTATAAAGATCTTAGTGGGTAAGTCTCATTCTTCATTATACTTCCCATTTCTGTAGCTGACAGTCTTGTTTCTGCCACAACTGACTGAGATCTGATTCAAATGGGAAGTCTTCATGATCTACATTGTTAATATCTCAGCCAATCATATGGAAACATCTCAAAAAACAAATATTTAAATGATTAGGAGAAATAAGCTTCAATTTTTGTCATCTTCTCTCAGTTTACCAAAGATTTATTTCTTGAATATACCACACTAGTCTGTGGGGAACTAGTTAGGCAGTAATTCAAAATGTAGATCATCTACTGTGAATCCTGAATGAGTTCCTGAATGTTGATCTATAACATCATGGTCATAAGCCTTCCACACAGGTTGGTGAACACATATTAGTTATTTGTGACTTTGCCTCTTGCCATGACCATATATATTTTCCACATTTACTAAGTGTATCCATGTCCCAGCATACAACCAACTGAGTATGCTTTTAACCACAAAGCCTCCAATATCATTCTGTTTTCTCCCATTGGGTTTTGAATACTCAGCCTATGTGTTTCCTCTCTGAGTCACTGAATGTAATCCCTGAAGTATCTTCGATCACTTTAGCTTTTATGTTTTACCATATTTTGGTTCATGATTTAACCAAGTGGGAATGAAGTAATTTTCTTAGCACCATCTCTACCTACTGAAAGTGAGCTCCTGAAGTTCACTGGATCTTTCATCTCAACAATAACCAAAAGTAAATCTATGAGTAACAGGAAAATGTCCTAATAAAATAACCGAGCTGTTGTATTGTCAATTGGAGAACTGTGAGTGGTTATTCTGCTGACCCATCCTACTGAAGAAGGCAGAAAAAAACACTTGGTATAGTCCTTACCTCTCATTTAATTACCTTTATTTGTTATGAATGAGAATGACTGTTAGACATCCAGAGGGTCTTAGAGTGTCTTGTGGCAATAAAACTCATCCCTGAGTTCTCTTTGTTCAGGGAAAAGCACACTTTAGGGCTGCTCCTTTTGAGTCATTACGGTATCAAGTTGATATTGTTGTTGCTTGAATCAAAGAAGAATAGTCTGATAATGGATGCACTCAAAGGGGATATTTGCATAATACTGTTTTGTTGTATTGATGTGAAAAGCTCTGATCCCCTTTCATTACAGCTATTTTTATACAGAGCATTGTAAATCATAAACACACAAAAATGCATTTTCTCCTACATTCAAACTTTACCACATCTTGAGAGCATTAGGAGATTTTTAGTGTGGAAAAATTAAGAGTGAACCAAAATGGCTAGGGGTGACTTTTAAAACTATTCGATGACCAGAATCACCCTTACTATGCAAAACACTATTTTGGATTAAAATAACAGTTAAAAGGTCTGAATATTTTGACAGGACATTATTAATTTTTCAGACAATACAATTTAAAGATCAGTCTAATATTTTCATTATCATATAAACTGAAGAAAAGAAACAAACCTGGGCAAGTACATCTAAAGTTCTGAAATCTGATTTTAAAGCAAAAGCCAAGCCATATTTTAACAAGCCATTTGATCTCCCTGAATATGATTTTCTGTATTTGTAAATAATTAAATTTACTTAAGTTTGAGGAGATGAGACAGATTAATCCTCACAGCAGATAAGTGTGAAGACCTTCACCTTGCAGCTCTGACAAAGAAGTGGAGAGTGGCAAGATCTTCAGAATATGCATTGAAAAGACTTCCCCATTGGATTTGTAATGCTCTTGCTGAAAATCAATTGCCCATTGACGCTTGACTTTATTTCTGATTCTTGATGTGATTTTATTGGCTATGTGTCTGTCTTACTGTCTGTACCACATACTATATTTATTACTCCAGTTTTGTATAGTTTTTATATTAGAGAGTATCAGGTACCAGCTTTACCTTTACAGTACATTGTGTGGAGCTTTGAAATTCTACGTGAATTTGTAGACCAAATTTCCCACTTCTGTAAAAACAGATCACTATGGTTTTGGGTGGATTACTCTGAAGCAGTAGTTCATTTTAGGTTCTCTTACCATCTTCAAAATAAGTTCTTTATAGTACATTAGTATATGGAGTCTTTACATTTAGTTAAGTTTATTTGTTCCACAAATAAATTTACTATTCAGTGTATAAGCTGTTCATATGATTGGCAGCATTCATTCACGAGTACTGTAGTTTCAAAAAGGTTTTACTTTATTTTTTATGTAAAATTTTTATTAATTTTTTTCTTATACATACCAATTCCTGTTTCCCCTCCTTCCTCTTCTCCCACTCCCCCCCAATTACTCCCATCCCATCCCAGTCCCCTCCTCATAGAGGGTAAGGCCTCCTTTGGGGAGTCAACACAGGCTGTCATACCATGTTGGGGACAGACATAGTCCCTGCCCTTTGTATCAAGGCCAAGTAAGGCATCGCACCATAGGGAATGAAGTCTAAAAAACCAGTTTGTGTACCTGGGATAAGTCCTGATCCCATTCTCAGGAGACCCACAAACACATCAAACCATGCAACTTTCATCCACATTCAGAAGGCCTAGTTTGGTCCCATGCAGGCTCCCCAGCTGTCAGTCCAGAGTCCATAAATTGAGCCATTTATTCTGTTTCCATTTCAAATTTATGGTTGCTTATGTATGGTCTGCATCAGACTTTAGTATATTGATTCTATGACTTGAAAACTTCTTAAATTTGTTGAGTATTTCTAGAGTGCTTTTTTTTCTCTCTGTCTGTAGTATTCAAATTTTTGTTTTCACAGTGATGATCTTTGTAGACAGCAATGCTAACATTTTTTTCTTTCTAATCACTCAACATAGTATAATTTTGAACAACACATAAAAGTTGAGAAAATAATAGATCAAGTCATAAGTCTTTGAGTTCTATATTTTCTGCACATTGCTTACCTATTGATTTGCAAAGACAAGGTCTGTTGTTTTGCACGTTTGGTTGGCAGTCTTCTTTTTTCCCCCTTATCTTGTAACACCACTCTACTCTCTCTTTGCTGCCACGTTTTCTGATGCAGTATCTGCTAATGTTCTTATTAGGAGTCTTTATGGTGAGTTATTGTTCTTTTGATGCTTCCATGATTCTGATTTGTGTTTTTCTATCTGTTGGTTTGATCTGATGTGTCTGTATATGTATCTCCTTAAACTTATGGTACTTTGTGATTATTTAGCTTTTGAATTCAGTGAAAATGGTCTTCATCAAGTTGGAGAAATTTCAATCTCCTTTTATCAAATACACACAATTATTTTGTGCACTACCTTTAAGCACCCTTTAGATGTTTTGTTCTTGATAGTGGCCCACAGGCCTCTGAAGCCATGCTTATTTTTCTCTTTGTTTCTGAGGCTGAGTAATCTCAATTGACCTAGCTTCAGGTGTGCTGATTCTGCTTTCTAGCATCTCTAATCCGCTTTCGATTTGCTCTAGTAACTGCATCACCCTGCTTGTAGTATCATTCCACTCCTAAGTCTCCATTTGGTTTTCTTCTCCTTCAACTACAACTTTGCTTTTTACATTCTGTGTTTTGAGAAAAGTAGAAAACCAACCGAAAGTTTTATTTTTACAATGCCAACTAGATTTGAGTGAGCCAAAGTTGAAGATAAATGCCAATTTTAGAAAATCAACATCTTAATAACATCAAAATTTTTATAGTTTGAATATATTGGAAACATGTCTTTTATATCCTTGTAAGCATATCAATTACTGCTCTTACCAAGGAACTAATAGATTGGTTTTATCTCTACTGCTATGTTTTGTTTTGTTAAATTTTTCTAGATATTTGATGTCTGCTCTATTTTACTGTGAACTGATCTATACTTTATCTAGTTTTCCTTTTAACTTTTCATTTAAGTAGAACCAAAGATTTTAAAATAATGTTCATGAAAACCTATATTTTTGGATAGTAGCAAATTGTTTATAATAAGTGTACTGAAAGCTATTTAATTTCTTTCTCAATAAAGTTGTAATTAAGAGATAGATAAAATATGTTATATAAATATCCTTGTCAAGCATTTGCCATATTTTTGTACTAATTTGTTTAATGTATTCTCTTTTCTGTAGAGATTATTAATATACTTATGTATGCATATATTTTATTAATGTATGTGTATTTTATTCTAAAATTTGTATACTTTCAACTTCACTTAAATATTCTCCCCTTCTTATTTTTCCCAAGATATTTATCTTTTATTTATGTAAAATATTTAGATACTGCATCTATTTTCTTAGTAATCTAATATTTCAACAATGTACATCATGTTGCATAATCATATCGTTAACTAAGGTTGAAAATAAAAATTTTTAAATGATTTTCTTTACATTCCTATCCTTCATTATATGTACTATTTCATCTACTATTTAATTATTGCCTTTATGTATTTTGTAGGGTGCTATTTGCTGCAGAGATTTATCAAATATACAACATGTTTTTCCTCTAATCTACTTTTGTATATTAATGAAATATATTCTTGAAGATATTTCTTATGATTTCTTTAATGTAAATGTAGCTTCTGTTTGGCTTAAAATTTTTCCATTCTTTCTGCTTTTATAACAACCAAAACATCAAATCTCAATAGTTAACATTATGAAAGTTTATTTTCAATTTATATTGAATAGAATCAGGTATTTACCAGGAAGCCTTCTATTCTAGTAATTCAACTCTTTCTTGTTACCCTGTGTCTCTGATGTCTGGTGAGATGCCCAGACTCTTTACTTCATGAAGGCATACGAAGCAAAACAAAACAAAATAAAGCAAAAAACTATTGAACTACGCATTAGGCCAAGAGTGGTACACACAAGCCTGCTTATGTTCTGTTGTCCAGAACTCAGATATAATTCCACTCAGCTACAAGTGAGAGGAAAAGTCTGCACTGAGGGTAAAGTTCTAGTGAAACCAGAACATTTTATACTACATCTTTCCTTTAGACAAATAAGTGTGTGTACTGAAACTAGAGTTGACAGCTATTTCTTTTAGAATGCTGAAAATGTTATTTCATTACCTCCTTTCCCACTGTTATTTGTGAGAAGTTAGTTGACAACCTAAATGCCCTTCTAAGTGGCTCATAATGTTCCTTGATAGTTTAATCTTTTTATCTGTCAGATATACTTGCAGAATTCTTTTCAGTTCACTAAAGTTTCTCTTTCTCCTCCCTTATCTCTCTCTCTCTCTCTCTATATATATATATACATACATATAATACATATATATACATATAAAGAATTTTCAAAAAAATTTAAAAGGTTATTACTGTATTTTATAAAAATATTTATTGTGATATAATTATTATATAGTAAAATTCACTAATTTATTTTATTCATCTATTGAAAATAGATTTTTTCATATAATATATTCTGATAATTCACTAATTTAAATAAAATAATTTAACATATTAACAATGTATTCTTACTGTTTTCTTTTAGGGAAGTCCTGCTATACCTTGAGAATGTAAGCTAAATGAAAGAAGCTGGCCACGAATGACAAATACTGTGTGGTTTTACTTTTGTGTGAACTTTAAAAGAGGAATACTCTTATGAACAGAGAAGGACATGGAAGTGTTGGTCTAAACTTACAAGTTCTTATTTAATTATAGGATGAATAAAGGGTCTGTAACATGACTTGTCATGAAAAACACTTTTAGCATAAGTCTAAGGGATGGAATTCAATCCCCAGTATACATGTTATTATCATGTGGGCATGGTGACTCACCTGTAATCCCATGGGGAGAGACATAGATAAACAATCTTGGCATAAACTGGATAACTAGTTTCAGATGTAAAAGAACCTTGCTTCAAAATATAAGATGATGAGCAATGGAAGAAGGCAACTAATATCATCCTCATATGTACACATGCATCTGCACACAATCCATGTCCATAGAATTAAATGCACACATACAACATACACACACATGCGTGCATGTGTACAACAGGGGTATACACCTATATATGCAAAACATACATACATTCACAAAAATAAGTAAGTATATAAATAAATAAATAAATAAATAATATGATAATAATAAAGTCTGAGGATCAAATATACAACAGAATGGCCAGTTAATAATATTCTATTTACTTGACATTTGCTAAGAGATAGGATCTAAGATATTCCCACTAAATATATACATACATGTGCCACACACAAAGGAGAAAACTATCTCTAAATGTGAATGTGTAAATTAAATTAATGTTCTAATATATTCAACACTAAATAATAATCCTGTACACCTTTAATTAAATTTTTACTACATGTATTTATTATTTATTCTAAAATAATTTTATTATTAAAACAAATTAATTTCATCTGCAGAGAAAACATACCAACTATTGATCTTGTCTCTTTAATAATATTTTTATTCATTAACTTTGAAACTAAAGAATTTTTTTAATAAGAACATTTCTCCTAATTCCAGTCTGTTAATCTATGTCTTTTTATTCAAGAACTGAGATCTTTGATTTAATGAGCAATGTTTATTAATTTGTATTGTTTATTGTTGTGGTGTGAGTTTTTCCTCCTTTTGACTAACTGTTCCGGGATTCTTCATCCCTGGTGTCCTCCTCAGTGTAGTTAACAATCTTTAAGACTGAATTTTTGCATCTAGGGACTTCTATGGAGTTACATTGGTCTACAGAAACTGCTTAACTGTTTCTTGCCTTTTTTTTTTTTTTTTTTGGTCTTTTTTTAATCATCAAATATTTTCTTTCTCCATCAATTGTGATGGATTGCTTTGTTGGATAGAGTAGTCTGGACTGGCAGCTGTGGCTTCTAAGAGCATGTAGGTTCTAAATAATTCCACTTAAAAAATAAAATATAATTGCTCAAGATGGCACAATGTACTTAGGTGACTTTTGATAACGTTGCAAAATAATGATGCCACCATCAGTACGGACAGAAGAAATTTTACAAGGTTCTACCTGTAGGTGAAGAGGTACTTAAATTCAATGACTTCTAGGGGAAGCCAATTTATTTTCTTCAGGGACGAACTTGCTAATAATTATCATAATCCAAGTGGTCAGCACTAAATACATGTACACACAACTCTGAATGAATGTATATATGCTAGTTTTGGTCACCTTAACACGAACTTAAAATATGTGGAAATATAGAACTTTAACTGAGGAATTGTGTTCATTGTATTAATTTTGAGGGATGTTTGTTGGATACTTGCTTAATTAATGAATGATGTGGGAGTGCCCAGCTCACTATGAGCCATGCTACCTCTGGGCATTTTGTTCAGAGTTGTATAAGAAAGCAAATGGAGCAAACCATAGAGAACATTTAGTAAGCAGCGTTCCTTAGTTAGTTCTTCAATTCCTGCCTTGAATTTCTTCATTTGCATCCTCTAATGGTGGGCTCTAAGTTGTAAACCAAATAAACCCTTTCCTTGTCAAGTTGTTTGTATTCAGTGTTTCATTACATCAACAGAAAACAAACTAGAGCAGCCAGGCCTTGGTGGCTCACGCCTTTAATCCCAGCATGCAGGAGGCAGAGCCAGGCAGATTTCTGTGAGTTCGAGGCCAGCCTGGTCTCCAAAGCGAGTTCCAGGAAAGGCGCAAAGCTACACAGAGAAACCCCATCTTGAAAAACCAAAAAACAAAAACAAAAACAAAAACAAAAAAACTTTCTGCTGCATCCAAGGAACTTACCTAACAATGACAGATATTATTAGTAACAAACATATATTCCAAGAAAATGGATGAAAGAAATAAGCAGTTGTAGCTATTTGAATATCTGGAAAAAAACAGATTTCAAACCAAAATTAGACAGAAAATAAAGAAAAAAAACACCACATACTCATCAAAGGAAAAATTCACCAAGGGAACATTGCAATTCTTAACACTTACACACCAAAGACACCAAGTTCATAAAAGAAACATTACTAAAGCTAAAGTCACACAGTAATAATAGGTGACTTCAGTACCCAACTCTCATCAATAGGTCATTTAGACAAAAACTAAACAGAGAAATGTTGGAATAATTAATGTCATAAATGAAAGGTACCTAAAAGATATCTACAGATCATTTCACCTAAGCATGAAAGAATGTTTCTTCTCATCAGCAGACATGGAAATTTCTCCAAAATTTTTTACATACTGGAAACAGAGCAAATCTCAACAGATATATAAGAAATTAAATAATGCCCTGCATCCTATCTAATCACCATGGATTAAAGCCAGAGATCAACAACAAAAGTAATGGTAGAAAATATGGAAAATCATGAGAACTGAGTAAGTCACTACTAAATGAAAAAAAAAATGTATCAAGACAGAAATCACGAAGCAAATTAAAGACTTCTTAGAATTGAATAGAACAAACCCAAACCTATGGGGCACAATGAAGGCAATTCTAATCAGGAGGCAAGTTAAGTATCTACATAAAACAACAATAGAAAAACCCTGAAGAAATCCTATATTAATAACAATGACACACTTGAAAGTTCTAGAGAAACAAGAAGAAATAATACCCAAAAAGAGTAGATGGGAAGAAATAAAACAGTAAAATTCAGGTCTGAAATCAGTGGAGTAGAAACAAACAGACAAACAAATACGTAACAACTACATAATAATACTAAAAGAATCAATGAAATGAACAGTTTTGTCTTTTAGAAAATAAACAAGATTGGCTGACCTTTATCTACATTAACCAATGTATTGAAACAGAATATCCAAATTACTAAATTAAAGATGAAAAGGGAGACATTACAACACATCCCAAGGAAATTCAGAGAATGATAAGGACAGACTTTAAAAACTTATTCCCCCAAATAGGAAGGATGAATTTCTTGATATATGTGACCTACCAAAGTTAAATCTAAATGAAATAAGAGGAATTGACCCATAACTCTTAGTGTAATAGAAATACAATTAAAATTCCTCAACCAAGAACATACCAAGACTCAGAGGGATTCAGTGCAGAATTCTACTAGACCTTCAAAGAAGAATTAAAATCAGTACTCCTGAAGTTTTTCTGAAAAATGGAAATATGCAGAACTTTTTCTAGTTATTTCTATGAAGTCACGATTAACCTGATTAAAACATGCACACACACACAATGACTCAAGTAAAAGAAAATTATAGATCATTATTCTTTTGAACATATATGCAAAATTCTCATTGAAATACTTGCAAACCAAATTTAAGAACACACCAAAAAGATTATCCACAATAATCAAGTTGACTTCATTCCAGGGATGCAATTATAGTTCAATGTATGTAAATCAATAAACATAATCCACAACATAAACAGGAAAAAACAACAAAAAGCACATGATCATCTATAGAAGCAGAAAAGCCTTTGCCAAAATCCAATATCTATCATGATTCTGAGATAATTGTAGCCAAAGAAGTGAAGGAGATGCATAATAAAAGCCTAAAGACATTCAAGAAAGAAATTGAAGATGATATCAGAGGATTGAAAGATCTTACATGCTCAATGATCAGTAGGAATAAAATTGTGAAAATGACTATTCTTTCAGAAGCAATTTGCAGACTCAATGTAATCTTCATCAAAATTCCAACAGAATTCTTCACTGAAATTAAAAAAAAATACAAAACAAACAAAAAACCCAAACTTCAGCCACATATGGAAACACAGAAAAACCAGGATTGCTAAAACAATACTGAATAATAAAATAAATATTGGAGGTATTATTATCCCTTATCTCAAATTGTGTTACACAGCAATAGTAATAAAAATATCATGATATTGTTGGTCATTAGAATAGAACTGAGGATTAGGAGGTAACTCCATACAACTAGAGACACTTGAGTTTCAAAAAGAAGTAAAAAGTACACACTGGAGAAAAGACATCATTTTCAACAAATGGTGTATGTAAAAGAATGAAAATAGATCGTTGTCTATCACCCTGCAAAATATTTAACTCCAAATGGTTCATGGACCTCAGTTTAAGACCAGATACCCTTGATCCAATTGACGACAAAGTATGGAATACAGATCAATTCACTGGCAAGGAAAGGACTTTCTGAACAGGACACTAACACCAGAGGAATTAAGTCTAACAACCAATGATGACATTCAGCAAAGGAAGTCATCATTGGACGAAAATAGCATTCCACTGAAAGGTAAAAAAACTCTGACAATTATACATCTAATAGAGGGTTAGAGTCTAGAATACATAAAAAACAAAAATACTGAACATCAAGAAATCAAATAACCTGACTAAAAATGGGATATAGACCTAAATGGAAAGTCCTTAAAATATAAAACACAGCCGGGCGTTGGTGGCGCACGCCTTTAATCCCAGCACTCGGGAGGCAGAGGCAGGTGGATCTCTGTGAGTTCGAGGCCAGCCTGGGCTACCAAGTGAGCTCCAGGAAAGGTGCAAAGCTACACAGAGAAACCCTGTCTCGAAAACCCCAAAAAAAAAAAACATACACAGTGTTTATATACATATATCCAGGCCAAGTAGACACCGTTAGTTTACCTGAGCACTTAAAAGCCAGTTTGGTACTAAGTAAATTATGTTAAAAAATAAGAAACAAAATCATACACAGTGGCTGGGCGTTGGTGGTGCACGCCTTTAATCCCAGCACTCGGGAGGCAGAGGCAGGTGGATCTCTGTGAGTTCGAGGCCAGCCTGGGCTACCAAGTGAGCTCCAGGAAAGGTGCAAAGCTACACAGAGAAACCCTGTCTCGAAAAACCAAAAAAAAAAAAAATATATATATATAAAACACAAATGTCTGATGACAACTTAAATATGTTCAACATTCTTAGCCATTATGGAAATGCAAATTAAAATTGCTTTAAGATTTCATCTTACCCTAGTCAGAATGATCAAGATATGTAAAATAAATGACAGCTCATGCTGGGGAGGATGAGGGGAAAGAACATTTATTCATTGCTGTTGGGAATGAAAACTTGAACAGTAGAAGTACTCCAAAAACTGAAAATCCATTTGCCTCAAGATCCAGCTATGCAACTATTGGGCATATATCCAAAGGACTCTACATTTTACTGTAGAGATATTTGCTCTCCCATGATTGTTACTGCTATATCCACAATAGCCAAGAATTGAAACAGCTACATGTTATTAACCGATGAAAGGATAATGAAATTCTGGTATATTTATACAATGGAATGTTATTCAGATGCTAAGAAAAACGAAGTTATGAAAGTTTCAGGTAAATGTATGGAGTTAGAAACAATCATCCTGACTGAAATAATCAAGACCCAGAAAGACAAACATTGTATGTTTTCTCTTTTATTTGAATGTTAGATTACAAGCCTTTGATATATGTGTCATCTGATATCTGAATTATTGCAATGTTTATGTAGCTAGCAAGGGACTTGGGGTGGGTGGAGATATCTCCCAATGAAGGCGAAATAGTGTATGGTGATATAAAGAGACAGAGGGGAAGCTAGAACCAAAGGATTAAATAAGGAGAGAATGAGAGTACAGAATGAGCTAGGGAATATAAGAAGGGCCAACTAACACTAAAGGCTTTTTGAAAAGCCATATGGAAAGCCAACTACTGTAGAAATCTCCTAATATATTTACATACATGGAAGGAAGCTCAATGGCCATATAATTGAGCACACAATATCCCAACTACTTATCTTATCCCAAGTAAAACCTCTAGTGCCAGGAAAGGCTTACATATTGCTGAGTAATTGGTCAAATGGGTCCTATAGATTGATCAGAGATCATAGATTGTTAGAACAGCTATTCATTGGTCTTATTGATTTTATTCTATTTTTTAAGTTTGATTATTTTCATTTTAATTATGTTGTTTTTGTTTATTTCAAGAGAGAAGAAAAAAATCATGAAGGTGGGTAGGTGAGTGGGTGGGAGGTTGGGTGGGAGGATCTAGGGAGAGTTGAAGAGGGGAAAGAATATAATCAAAATCTATTGTGTAAAACATTTAAAAAAAATCAGGAAGTAAAATTTAAAAATACCTAGAACATACAGATAGGTACATTTATCTGGAAACTAAAGAAGGGAAAATGGAAAGCTAAAAGCCAAGTTCTCATAGAACCAGTAAAAGATCCAGTATTTTACCTAGTGAAATGTTTTTGAGTCACTAAGTTGTTTTGTGGGTTTTTGTATTCTCAGGGCCGTGAAAACAGATATGAACCACTAGGGATGGATAGGCTATCAATCTATAATATGGATCTTATGGTGATATTTTCTTTTGTACTAAAATGTTATTTGTATGTTAATAAATAAAGTTGCCTGGGGGTCAGAGCTATTAGCAAGCCATAGGAAAGCAGGGCGATAGTGGCATACGCTTGTAATCCCAGCATTTGGTAGGCAGAGCTAGGTAAGTCTCTGTGTGTTCAGGGATACAGCCAGCATTGGATACACATGCCTTTAATCTCCATACCAACCATAGAAGACCTGGAGGTCTGTACAGACGGGCAGTGACAAGGCGGTCATGTGGTTGGGTTTACAACCAATGAGAGGCAGAACCGAAAGTCTTTATAAAGACTCTAACACAGGAAGTAGCTCTCCTTCGGAGAGGGAGGACCACCGCAGGAGGAAGGGTAAGGTTTTAGCTCTTAGCTCTGAACTCTTGGCTTTCTTCTTTGCATTGGTTCTGTGTTTCTTATTTAATAAGACAGTTGGTTACATCTACAGGATCTCTATTAGACCTGCTGCTACCTGGCCTTCACTGTGATGTTTATGTTGAACTATGAGATGCTTCAGGACATTGCACATTCAGCATGTCCTTCATTGAGGAAACCTCCCTGTGAAATGGGGCCTGCATTATGTTGGTTTATTTGTAATTTAGTTTAAAAAGTTGCTTTGGTTTTTAAGATATTAAAATTCAATTTATTCTTTGCAATGTATCTAAAGGCCCTGGAAATTTTTTTTGTATTTCCTCCAAATGTAATTAGTTCAGTTTAGCTATTTGTGTGGTGTTTCTGATTGCTTTACTTACTTATTGTTTACTTATCTATATTTTACATCTTCCTTCCTTCCTTTATTTTGTGCATTATATCAACTCATTCATATTCATATAATTTATATAATTTCTTGAAGCTTTGAGCCTTCATTATCCTTCAAATAATCTTGGGACACAGAAAGTTAGAGTGTGTCCACCATTTCTATAATTTCACTGACTACTGTATTTTGTCATTTTCACTGCTATAGCAAATGGCTTTTTGTATCTCCCTGAGGTAAATAAGGAAAGAATGAGATGAAATGAATAGATATTGGGCAATCCAGCTCACACAGCGTAGTCATGGTTACCATCAGAATACTATGTAAAGTAGGTAACTAATCTACAAAGAATACATATTTTAAGACATATGGGCTGGCATTTTACTAACACTTCCATCAAAATGCACATGATTGTCTGCAAAATATCTTATCATTTCACTGACATTCATTAAGATTGATATGTCATAGATAGAAATAAAATGCAAAAAAATGCAGTAATACCTGAAAAAGGAATGCTGACAGTTCACCAGGGCATCAGAGACCCTTTCTCTCATACTCATATTTAGTCACTGAAATATAATGAGTTTTGTGTCACTTAGCCTTATTAAATGTTCCCATGTTCCCAAGCAATTTTATTTTTAAAAATTCAAGAGGAAATACATTTTATATGCTAAAAGTTATTTAAGATTAAATATAAATAATCAACAATATAATTCTTGTCACTCAATGATATATATTCAACTACAGGAAAACAACAACAATGCTGAAATTAATGTAGACAGTGTTAAAGAAAACCAGTCTTTTAAATGTCAAAATATAATGCATTTGCATCAGCTTTGCAAATACTTATAAACTATACTTGAAGAAAAGGACTACTCAACTGTATACTGTTTAATATTAAACATAAAATGGATAATTTATATATTGACTATCAGTATTTATTATATTTAAAAGCATGGAATACTGTTTGTCAGGATAAATAACTGATAATTTTTATCATTAAGAAGTTCTTGAGCCAGGCAGTGGTGGCGCACGCCTTTAATCCCAGCACTTGGGAGGCAGAGCCAGGCGGATCTCTGTGAGTTCGAGGCCAGTCTGGGCTACCAAGTGAGTTCCAGGAAAGGCGCAAAGCTATACAGAGAAACCCTGTCTCGAAAAACCAAAAAAAAAAAAAAAAGAAGAAGTTCTTTTGTTTAAAAGGAATCGTGTATATCTTTATTCTGGGTCAGTGATAGAATGCTTAGAGGAGAGCATTGCAAGCAACCGGAAATCTATCTTTCATCATGAATGTTCAGCTGAACTGCAGCATGGGCTTCCGGGTTAGCCTTAAAGAGAAGAAAAACACCTAAAGGAAGTCTAAGAAATATGTAAAACAGGGCAACAGAGAGCTGCATAGTGCCATCAGGTAATTCTGATCCCAATTAAACAGGCAGAAAAATAGAAGTGGGATTCAAAGATGAACAGATTTCTGATATGTCAAAGAATACAGAGAGAATGAAGCAAATGGATGAAAAGTTGGGACTGTGCCATTCCAATCTTCTTTTCTGTGATGCATACTCATAAGAACTTCTCTGGATTTTCTCTGCTTCAGACTAGCCTGCTTGTCCTTCAAGTGAGGACACAGAAATTGTTCTGCTTCTATGTTCATCAATATGTTTTTGATGTGGAGATAGAATTATTGTAGTATCTTAGAAACAGGCACTCTCTAACTTACAGATACTAATCATGTTTTACATTCCACAATATGTCTTACATAGATTAGTCTATACTACTTTGCTCTATATAGCTTTGGCTAAAGCAAGTAAAACTTAACATAGTGATATATTCTAAGGATCCAGATTAAATTCTGCAAACATAGTTATAGTAACTAAAGCACAAATATATTTAATTAAATCAACACATGCCTGTCTAACAAATAAGAGTGAATACTGAGATTAATGTGGCAAGTGGTCAGAAGGAAATGGGTTAAAACTGGCAAAAAGAATAATTTTTAGAACATCAGTATGGCTGTAGTTTTTTGTTTGTTTGTTTGTTTTTACTAAGTGACATTGGACTACAAGTGGAGGAAGAACATTTACAGATGGGAAGTGAAAAAATATTTGGAAAGCTCTGAAGACAGGATAATGAAACTGGGCTTGGAAAAATGATTGTGTGCTACATCCCAGAGGCCAACAGAGACAAGATTGTACCAGAAGTAACTGCAGCACTGCAAAAGAAATATGAAAGGACGTGACAAAATATCTCATTGCTTCCAGAGTATACAGACATAGTCTGAATTCAAGATCCCTAAGTCATTAGACTTCTCAGACAAAACTAATGCTCTTACATATTGTGTTATTAGTATTGGGGGCTTATTAATTTTTTCATTGTTACCTGAACACCATGATTACATGCATTTAGTAAATTCAAAGAGAAGGGGAGGTGATATGGATGAGCTAACTAATAAACTGAAGATGCATAGATGAGTGAGACACTATCTAAACACTTGCAACTTCTAAAAGTGCATGTTTCTGGAGGTATGGATTCCCTGCTGGATCAGAATGCCTATAAGTTCTTCGAGCCCAGAATCTATGCTCACATTTATCCACCAATGCAGCTATAATAAATATTAATCATGAAAGCCAGATGTGGTGGTGGGAACCTGATGTAGCATTTGGGAGGTGGAGACTGGGGGATCAAGGGTTCAGTGCCAGCCTTGGCTGTATAGCAAGTTACCAGGTGTGTCTCAAAGATAGAGTTATTTACTAACATAGCAAATTCAAGGCCACCCTTGGCTAATTGTGACCCCCATCAAATACCAAGGGGAGGAAAAAGCACCATGTGCAGCACACAGTAGGTGTTAGGGAAGGTCAATTTCTTACCTCACATGAAGTTTCATTGAGGGCTAAATGTATCGCGTTTTCTTTAACGTCTGCTTTAGTAGATGCTAGATGTAAAGGTATATGACAGAATGTAAGAATCTAAAAACAACAATACTGGGTCCATCCAGGAAATGTTATGCAGTTGGAGGAAGAAGTACAAAGTTTATGCAAGAATTATCCTATATACCTCCAAATATTCTTAATGAACTAGGTGAAAAAATATTGATAGTATGTTTCCTCCTAGCAAGTCTTCAGTATAGAAATCTGTGGTCCCTACACAGCCAGGGCTTCTTAGTTAAGGAAAAAAGGTGCAGACTCATTGACAGAGCCTGCAGCCAGCTGGGAGATTTCAAAAGGAGAAGCAGGAAGTTAATGAGAAGAGCCCTTTGTGTTCCAAGCAATCCACTGGCTGTGGCCTTGGCGCACAGAGCACTATTACCACAGCCACTTGCAGTTTCACCTTTCCCAGGCAATTCCAGGAAGGCACTTTGATGTGTGCCTTGATTTGCCCCCTGTTGTCTCCTCTTCAAATGCTTGAGGATGACTGAACTTGTATCTTACAGCCACATGTGAACCTCAGTGCAGCAACATTTCCAGTTTGGTATTTGTCTTTGAAGTGTGGTGGCTTCTGCATATTAAACTCTTGACCCCAAAGACTTCTTTGCTTGCAATCTTTCCAAGTACCACATATCTCCCATGTCTAGGTGAGTTTAGAGATAACAAAATCTTAATAAAATGCCTCTCTTTTCTTCATTGTTAAGGCTGTTACCCCGATCCTGCTCATCTGAATGTAAAAGCTGCAGTGTTTGTTGATTCATCTGTTTTCATTTGCTCTGGTTAGCCATGTGTTCCTTTTAAATACCTCTTGTGCCCATCCAGTCTTTCTTTTTAACCTTAAAATGGTTGAAATGAGTTCACTTATCCTTAAAACAAGAGTGATAAGATGAATTTGAGAGTTTAAGAAATGATTCATGTCAAATTTCCTACTCAAGCTTCTCCATTCCAAGGGATCCCTGCTCATCATATTAGCAGATAACATATGCTTCTGCATTTGTAGATAATAGACAGGCCAGCATTGCTTTTGTTCATTTCATAGTGATCATCTGATAGACAATTATGCACATGTTCATGCAGTTTCTTGAGTTAAGAGTGGATGAAAGGAAGCAGAAAAGAAAACACTAAAATAGAATTTAAAACGTAATATGAAGGATGCTGCACCAAATGACACTAAAGATAAGGCATCACAATATAAACATTTTGTTATATTTAAAATACATGAATAATCTCAGAAAAGCCTTGAGGTTAATGTTGAATGTAAAACACTCATATTTGCTTTCTTTCCTCTTTCCTTTCCTCTCTTCCTCTTTTCACCCAATCTTTCCTCGTCCTCCCTTTCTATCTCCCTCTGTTTCCTTCATTTTCTTCTTCCATTTCTTCCCTCCATTGTCTCTCAAAAATAGAAAAATGTATAATAGATCTTCAGTAGAAAAGACATTTCCTATAATTTCCTGTAACCAGCCAACCAATGAACTTCATCAGATTTCCAGAAGTAACGCACATTGCCATGTCCTTTGTATGAGTACGATGTGCTATGTAGTTTTTGGTATATGGGAATGAAATTCAAAAGACAAACACACACACACACACACACACACACACACACACACACACACACAACCCCCTCCCTTCAGCATAGTGTTGGAAAACCAAGAGTGTGAAAGAGTTAAATGATTAGCTTCAAGGTTATGCAGAAAGTCAGGAGGAAGAGCCCAGATTTCTATTTTCCTCTAGGCATTGTGCCATCTTGCAAATTTTTATCTTCTATATGCCAATATTTCTGCCTTTTGTATGGGTAGGCATATATCCAAGGGTTTTAAATTTGGTTTTGCTTCAAAAGCTCACCCAAGAATAAGTGAAGTATATGAATCTTCTTTGTATATGACATTAACAAATAGACAAGCAAGTATGTCAGTTCAGGGCTCTATACAATTAGAGGATTTTGAGTGTCATATTTACTCTGATTGGCCAATCTCTCTTAGGGCCTTAGGATTATGCTTGATAGTAAAATACAAATAATAAGCACATAAAACCTATCAGAAAATTCCAGTCTGAAAAGCTTCAGCAAAAGTTTCACATTTATAAATATTTTAATTAAATTTGAATTAAGGTATGTTCATTTCAGGTATTTAGCTAGAATAAATTTTCTTGTTTTCTTATTTTCTAACTCTTATTATGAAGTTGGGTTTTGCTAGCACAGTTCCAACAGATAGAATTACTGCTGGACAGCTAGGAACTGGAATGTTCCCCGTGTCCACACATATGACACAAGGTCTTCAGAAATAAGTTTAAAGATGCAAATACCAGGTGTTAGTTCAGCAGATAAAATAGTGAAAAAGAAAATATTTTGTGTTATTGTTTCCAAATACTTAAAACTTATTTCATCAATATAGAGGAAAATGTAAAATATGCTGGGGTGTGTGTGTGTGTGTGTTTCTGTGTGCGTGTGTCTGTGTCTGTGTCTGTGTTTGCCCACATGTGCATATAGCAGAGCTCCATGCAAGATGTCTTAATCACTTGCTAGAACTTTAATATTCTTTTTCAGAGACAAAGTCTGCCACTGAAGCCAGAGCTCACCATTTCATGAAGCCTGGCTAGCCAGTGAGCTCCTGAGATAAACCCATATCCATTTTCCCCAGGTCTGTTGTGACAGACACACACAAATATGCTTTTATGTGCGTGCTGCAGATCCACACTCAAGTCCTCATGCTTGTGGAAAAAGCATTTAACCCACCTTCCCAGTGATAGGGAATGTCTTTCTGGATGCTGTGAATGTGTTGCTCTGATGGGTTGATAAATAAACCGCTGATTGGCCAGTAGCCAGGCAGGAAGTATAGGTGGGATAAACAGACTAGGAGAATTATGGGAAGTGGAAGGCTGAGTCAGTAGACACCAGCCCGCTGTCCAGGGAGCAGCATGTAATGGCACACGCGTAAAGCCACAGAACATGTGGTGACATATAGATGAACAGAAATTGACTGAGTTTTAAGTGTAAGGGCTAGTCAGTAATAGGCCTGAGCTAATGGCCTAACAGTTTTAATTAATATATGCTTCTGAGTGATTATTTTATAAGTAGCTGCAGGGTCCATGAGGCTGGGTAGAACCAGAGAAAATTTCAGCTACATCCTAGCCCCATAAATATTCTATGATGGGTTCCCAACATATCTCTGCTGCATGACCTCAGCTACCATATTCTAATGACCCCTAAGCATTTCTCCTAAAGATGTACACCGTTTGCTCATAGACCTTTGGGCTATGTTCCTTTCAACAAGAGAATAAGTCATTTTCCTTTCATTTGAATCTGTGTCTTGTTCTGAACAACACATACCCTTGAACTGAAGCTATGCCAGATTGAGGCTTAGTCTTCAAGGCCCAATATAACTTCTGTTTTCATATGATAAGACACCATCAGAGTCCACATGGAGAAAAGAACATAACGCTCAAAGTCTCCTTATTACAAACTCCTAGAACTCACGGAAACAGAAACATTTGGTCTGGCTTAGGGAAAGAGCTAGATACACTAGGATTAAGATATTGTATTCATACATACAGGCAATCTTGGTAACTAACAAATAGAATAAAATAAGTTTTCTCTTAAGAATACTGAGAAGTCCAATGTCAGGGTACAGATTCAGATTCTGATGAGATTTTCATAGGCAGTTCTTTCCTGTAAAATCCTCCCATGTGGAAGAGGCCATGCACATCTCCAAGAATAATTCCCTTTTATTTTATTTTTGAAATGAAGGATGAAGGAGAGATTTGTTCTGACTCACATTTCCAGAGATTTGTATTCATGGTTGGATGTTTCCATTCTAGTGGCCCTGTGACAAGGTAGAATGTCATGAATGTCTCCATTCTGGCGGCCCTGTAATGAGGTAGAATGTCATGGATGTCTCCATTCTGGTGGCCCTGTAATAAAGTAGAATATCATGGATGTCTCCATTCTGGTGGCTTTGTAATAAGGTAGAATGTCATGGATATCTCCATTCTGGTGGCCCTGTAATAAAGTAGAATATCATGGATGTCTCCATTCTGGTGGCTTTGTAATAAGGTAGAATGTCATGGTTATCTCCATTCTGGTGGCTCTATAATAAGGTAGTATGTCATGAATGTCTCTATTCTTATGGCTCTGTAATAAGGTAGAATGTCATGAAGGAAGGGTATGACAGCACAAGGTTCTCACCTCACAGTGGCCTGAAGACTGAGGAGAGCATGGGTATACTTTCAGAGCCTCTATTTTTTGCTCTTTTATTCCATCAGAGCCTCCAGCCTATGAAATTATGCTACTCACATTCAAGATGAATCTTCCCCTCTTTATATCCTCTCCAGAAATGTTCTCATAGACATACCCCAAGGAATGAATTCTCAGTCTCCTAGGCCATTTTCAATCCAGTCAGGTTGAAAATCAAGAGTAACCATCATAAACTCACCCTTTATCAAATCAACACCTAAGCACATCTCATTAGACCATAGCATACCATCTCTAGCTCCACAAAGGCTCATGTCTATAGCATGGTACTAAATGCATTCTGTTCCTCTGTATGAGTCCCCATAGTTTTAAGAGTTCCAGTGTTTCTCAGAAATCCATGTTTAGCCAGGCATCATAACATAATCTCTATTAGTTACATAGGGAATTCCAGATAAACCTCAGAAACAAATAGACCATGCACCAGGTTAAAAAGAAGAAGGGAAGAAAGAAAGAAAAGAAAAAGGAAAGAAAGAAAGAAAGAAAGAAAGAAAGAAAGAGAGAGAGAGAGAGAGAGAGAGAGAGAGAGAGAGAAAGAAAGAAAGAAAGAAAGAGAGAGGAGAAAGGAAGGAAGGAAGGAAGGAAGGAAGGAAGGAAGAAAGAAGGAAAGAAAAAGAAAGAGAGAGAGAGAAAAAGAAAGAAAGAAGGAAAGAAAGAAAGAAAAAAGGGAGAGAGGGAGGGAGGGAAGGAGGGAAAAAGAAATGAAAAGAAAGTCCAAGTTTAAAAGCTTCAAAGCCTTTTCTGGTAGTCAAGGCCAACTCCTAGCTTACTGGAATCACCTGTAAAATCAAAAAGGAAATTACATATTTTAATATACAATGGCTCAGAGAAACATTCTCATTTCAAAAGGAGGACATGGGACAAGCCTCCACTGTAGTTACTAATTCCATTTGTGAGGCATTTGTATCATGTCCTAATCCTGTGCAAACAGTCTGATTTCCTAATGTTATTGCTGTGGAAGTCAGGATTTCAGTAGATGAATATTTTGAAGACATGGACATTCAGAACATAGCTCCTTACTCCTGTCCTTTCAAACTTCATGTCCTATTTTCATGTGAAATGTATTTATTTGCTAGAGTTGTCCCAATGATTTTCATGTGTTCCACTGTCATCTTGAAAATCAAACACTTCATCTAAATGCCTCTAACTCAGATATGAATGACATTCAAGGTGTGATCCATCCTCAGAAAAATTGCTTCCAATCTGAAATCTTGTGAAATATATTATGTGTGTACTTTCAATGCACCTTGATGAGTCAGACATAGGATGGATATTCCAAGAGAGGAACAGGTAAGAAGAGTGTCAAATCCAAAACCCTTGTTCCACTTGTCTCCAGATGCTCCAGTATGTGGGTGCCACATTTTGAATACACATGGACAGAATCTCAACCTCTCAGCTGTGTTTGGAGTTGATCACTCCACAGTTCTCATTACTGGAATCATATTTGTAGTCTCCCAGATAGACTTGAGTATTGGTGACTCTGGTGGTTTCCATGGAAATCATTTTAGCACAGAGTTCACAGCAGTCCTGCTTTTGTGGCAGTGTTTGTCTGGGTCCCACAGTTTTTCTTGGTATTTCCTTCATACATGGGTAATTCACACAATTTTCCTGGACACTGAAACACAACACTACAATATGCCTAAGTCCCAGGCAGAGCAGCCTTGGATCATACAACATAGGCAGGTGAAGGTAGGATGTATTGAGTCTCTATAGGTAATAGTAGACTTTTTGAAAATATTTAGTTTTCAGGGCCTTTGTTGGCCTGAAACACCTGTGAAGACTGAGGCAGCCTTGATAATTTTCAAATCCATTTCTGTCCCTTAGACCGGTGGTTCTCAATCGTCCTAATGCTGTTAACCTTTAATACAGTTTCTCATGTTGTGGTGACCCCCCTCAATCATAAAATTATTTTTATTGCTACTTCATAACTGTAATTTTGCTACTTTTGTGAATCATAATGTAAATATCTAATTATGCAGGATCTCTGCTATGTGACTGTGAATGTGTCATTCGACCCCAAAACAAATCAAACGGCTTCTTCCAGGTACCTAAAAAAATGTTCACACTTCTACTCATTACTCAGTTCCAAGCCTACTTACATACTTATACTTGTTTGCTATAGCAACTGTGTCAATTATCTGTCTCAATGGAGTCAGGCCAGCTACAAAAAAAATTTACAAGCCAATAACTTCATGAACTACATAATATGTTTATTTGGGTTCTGGAGGTCGTAAATCCAAGATGAAGGATTTATCTAGCTAGCTTATTCTGTCTAGTAAAAGTCATTCCAGGTTCTTAGATGACTATTTTTCTATGTCTTCACAGGCTTCATTTCTTAAAGAGACTCATGCTATTTATGAGGACTTTGCCTTTGTGACCTAATTACCTCTCAAAGAATTCACCTGCTAATATCCTTACACCAAGGATTTGAATTCTAATATATGATTTCAAGGGACACAAGCATTTAGGGCATTATAGTGGTCCTAAATTTGCATGCTAATGTAAAATTTGCATGCTATTGTTTTAAGAACATGCAGAATAATACCATGGCTTATTTATAAAGAAGAACAAAAGTCTAAATACAGAGGAGGAAGATGAGGAAGTTTGGAGGGGGTGAAAACATCCACTACTTTTATATTATTAACAAACATGGTATGTACTCACTCATGAGTGGGTATCAGCTATAAAATAAAGGATAAGTGTGCTACAATCCACAGACCCAGAAAGACTAGGGAACAAGGAAGGTTTAAGGCAAGATGCTCAGATCTCCCTGGGAAGGGTAAATAGAAGAGATTTTGAGAGTGGACTGCGGGTGAGTGGGGATAGAAGCATGAGCAATCAGATAGGGTAGTATGGAGGGACAGAGTACTGAAAGAGACTGCTAGAAAGGGAGCACTTCAGGGTCAGGTAAAAACCTGGTGTAAGGGAATCTACAAGGAAGATCCCACTAAGAATCCTAGCAATATTGGATACATAGTCTGAACCGACCATCGCCTGGGACCAGGCAAGACTTCGAGTGGTGAATTGGGAAAGCAACCCAGATACATAACCTTCGACCTACAGTTTGTCCTGCCAAAGGGGTGTGCTGGGTAAGGGTGGCCTAGAGATCGAGGGAATCTAGTCTAAAACCTATGCTGGGAGAGTAAGCCCACTCCCAATGCTGCCTGGAGCACCAGGAGCCATAGGCTGGATTTTGACCCAGAGACCTAGGATAGAACCAAACATGACTAGAGAAAAAAAGTCAATGCAATGAATGATGCCTAATGATATTCTGCTATACTCATAGATTGGTTCCTACCCCAATATTCATCAGAGAGACTTCATCCAGCAACTGGTAGAAAAAGATGTAGACACATAGCCAAACATTAGGCTGAGTTTGAGGAATCCTGTGGAAGAAGGGGAGAAAGCATTGTATGATCCCAAGGGGTCAAGGTCATCACAAGAAACCCGCAGAATCAACTAACTTGGGCTCATAAGGGCTCCTAGAGACTGAACCAACAACTAGGGAGCCTGCGTGGGACTGACCGTGGTACTGTCCATATATGTAGCAGTTGTGTAGTCCTTTTGTGGAACTTCTAACAGTGAGAGCAAGGGATGTCTGTCTCAGATGCTTTTACTGGCTTTTGGGAACCTACTTCTCATGCTGGATCACCTTGCTCAGCCTTAATAAATGATGAGGTGTTTTGACCTACTACAATTTGATATGCCATGTTTTGTTGATGTTCATGGCAGACCTTCTCTTTCCTGAATAGAAATGAAGGAAGAGTAAATTGGGGTTGGGAACAGAGGTTGGGGGGACTAGGAGGAGAGAAGGGAGGGGTATGTAAAATGTGACTGGTATGTAAAATGAAGAAAAAAAAAGAGTTTCAGGAGTCTACCTATGTTGACTCTATTCAAATTTATATTTATGTGCCTTCTCTTGAGCTCTTTTCCTTCCATTGGTTTGTCTTGTCTGACTTCTACATGATAGTTTTTGTTTTGTCCTGTTTATTTAATTATGTTTTATATTTTAGAAATTGAATGAATGGATAAGAACCTACTCATTAGGTGAATGTTAATAATTAGACTGTCATATGCACCCACTGAGAGGTAAATCAGTTTTCTCCAATGGAGTGATGCTCGGTATGTGAACCACTCCAGGGTAGGTCTCATGTTCAGAAGTAGTTGGCCAAAATATAACGACCTTCACATTTGTTGTGTGTGCATTTATTTGGCTATAGTTTGCTGATTTTTGTTTTTCTTTTGGGGTGGTAATTCATTTTCTTGATTCTAGGGGGTTTTTGTTTGTTTTAGAGAAAAAACTTAAAGTTGAGTGGGTAGAGGGGGGAAAGTATCTGGAAGGACTCAGGATAGGGGCAGAATATGATCAAAATATATTTAAATTTAAAAATTGTTTTAAATATTAAAAATATAAAAAAATAAATTTAAATATATATAGCATAACATATTTTAATTATAAGGCAATTGGTGAAAAATGGTATCATAGCTATGATAGGTTTTCCTATTTGAACAATTATTATTCAATATTTTATCTATGAAAATAAAGGAAAAATAAATTAAGTATATCCCTCAATTCAAGGAAGTCAGAGAAAGATGTCAAAATAGGAATAAATTATGACACTGTTATGGCAGGAATGGTTGCCAAATTATAGATGAGAAAAGAGTCATTATTTTAATAAGAATAATAGTCAAGAAGAACCATACAGTGTTCAGACAATATAAAGAAATGCTAAGCAAAACATGCATGTAAAGTCATTGAGGTAGGGAATAATAATGCCCCTTCCAGAATTGCCAGGCTGCTCAACAATAGGCTTGATAGGAAAAAAAGAATTGACTCCACTTTTGGAGACTTTAATGTCACACATTAGAATTAGGTCCTTTAAGGCTACCAACTATTTTCAGTCTGTTCAATATAACATTTGAAATTTTTGCTGGAATAAAAAAAATGTAAAAGAGATGAAGGGGATACAAATTGAAAGGGAAGAAGTCAAATGATCCTTATTTGTAGATGACATGATTCTATAAATAAAACACTCTAAAGACTAAACCAGAAAAATCTTAAAGCTAGAGCTAGAGAGATGGTTCAGTGGTTAAGAGAATTTGGTTCCCAGCACAAACATGATGGCTCATAGCTTCCTGTATCTCCAGTTTGAGGAGAATCAAGACACTCTTCTAGCCTTTTTGGGCAGTGAATGTATATGGTACACATATGTACATGCAGACAAAACACTCACATATGTAAAAATAAGTAAAACTTTTAAAAAGCAACTTTAATACCAAGTGGTCATCTCTAAAACATGTATCAAAGGAACACTAAGACTGAGTAGATTATATGTATATATATGAATACATACATATATACATGCACATAAATGCATGTAACAACAACTAATGAAAAAAAGTAGGCCATAAATTTGAAAGGGCAAAGAGGAGTGCATGGAACAGCTTGGAGGAAGAAAACCCAGGAGTCTTCTGAGATACTAACAATAAAATACATTGAGAAAGAAATAATCCTGTTCACAATAGCCTCAAAAAGTGACAATAAATCTAACAAGGAATTGAACAATTTTATAATTAAAACCACTAAGATACTGATGAAACAAATTGGAGAACAAACTAGAAGATGGAAAGACACCCCCCTCACACGCCCAATGCTCATGGACTGCTGTCATCAATATTTTGGAAATGACCATTCTACAAAAAGCAATCTACAGATTCAATTTAATCCCCATCTAAATATCAATGAAATTTTGACAGATGTTGAAAACATTCTTAAAATTCATATGGAAACACAAAAAACTCAGGACAGGCAAAATAATCCCCCCCAAATAAAAATATTGCTATAAGCATCAGTGTTGTGGAATAATCCTTTTATACACTGTGACAATTTGTCTCTCAGACTGGTTTAATAAAGAAGCTGACTATCCAATAGTTGAACAAGACAAAGTTAAGTGGGAGAGCTAAACTGAGAATACTGAGAGAAAGAAGGGCAGAGCTGGGGAGTTGCCAGCAGATGCAGAGACAAGCAAGATGGGCATACCATGCTGAGAAAAGGTACTGAGCCATGTGGCAAAGCATAGATTGGGCTAATTTAAATGTAAGAGTTAGCTAGTAACAAGCCTGAGCTATTGACTGAGCATTTGCAATTAATATTATGAGTCTGAGTTGTTATTCAAGAGCAGTTGCTGGTACAGGAAAACTCTGCTTACAAATGACATTCTGATATGGGGCTGGAATTTTTATGTAAGACCTGACAAAGCTTAAAAAAGGAATCTTAACACAAAAAGTGGAGTCAAACTCAACTTCTTAGTAACCGCTTTTTCTTAGGTAGGTCTGCTTGCTAGCAGCAAGCACGGGCATGGTCCTTTAAGATATAGCTACCTGACTCAATGCTACTGGTAAAAACCTCAGGGTTCTTTTAAAAGGCCCTGCTACCAAACACTTAAATGGGGTCTATGAGCAGCTGGCAATACACTACTCAGTGGGAGCATGGACCCCAAAACTCCCCAGAGTTGGGGTGGTAAACATGGCTCTCATGCTGGTACCTCTGCCATGAAGCTTGGCACTCAGGGAGCCAGGCAGGGCAGAGCCAGCCACAAAAACAGGTCCCAACCATACCACTTAAGAGTTTAAAGGCTCATACAGACAAAAAAGATTACATATATGTAATAAAGAGAGATTCAGATGGAAAAAAATTGTAAATGGGTCACAGTGTTTAAAAATATACATAGGCTTGGGAGAGAAAAGAAAAGGTATAGACAGTCATTAAGTATATATATAGTTTTAAAATAATAAATTCCTCATGAAGAAAGTAAAGCAATATAAAAGAATAAAGCCACATAAAGATAAGAAATACACATAGAGCCCGAATCCTGTATGTTATTGTGTTGTCTTTATTTATTTATTTATTTATTTATTTATTTATTTATTTATTTATTTTGACTGCTAAGAAACACTGGATTAAAGCTGCTAGATTAAACCAACATATATTTTCAAAATATCTTGACTTCAAAATTGAAGTCAAAAAGTATGTTGCATTGGGGGAGAGGTTATGGTTTTATTTCCACAAGGAATAAAAGGCTGTAGATTTGTTTAAAGTTAAAGATGATCAGGTTTAATCAAGGAAGACTCCCCTAAAAACTCTGGCTACAGACTTAAAAAAATTGAAAAAAACTACAAAACACATAACATATATTTTACCTGCTCAAACATAAAAAAAAAAATCTTTGGCTGACTTGTGTACAATGGACAGTCTATACTTGTATTATACAGATATGTTTTTTATCTTTAAAAGCTTATGTATTTTCAGAACAAGGACACCAGACACCAATAAAAGTTGATGGTTCAGGAGATCCAATATCCAGAAGAGCTTCAAGACTGCTAACTGAGATGATCCAGCCTCACAGAATACTCCAGCCAAGACCTAACAATTATCCTGATTTTTTTTCAAGGTTCCTCCAAAGATTACCAGCACCCCTGAACAACATGAAGTAGTCTAGAGAATAATACCCACATTCCCAAAAGATGGGTTATGGATATTTGTTATCATTTAAGAAAGATTGGGCCGGGCGGTGGTAGCGCACGCCTTTAATCCCAGCACTCGGGAGGCAGAGGCAGGCGGATCTCTGTGAGTTCGAGGCCAGCCTGGTCTCCAAAGCGAGTTCCAGGAAAGGTGCAAAGCTACACAGAGAAACCCTGTCTCGAAAAACCAAAAAAAAAAAAGAAAGAAAGATTGGTTATAAGGTGTTATTGGTAACGGTCAGAAAAAAAGCTAAACAAAGGAGATTAGAGTCAAGAATCTCATTCTGAAAAGAAAAAGAGGTGATATAGAAATGGTAGGAAAAGAGGGTAGGTTATTGAATCTACTTTTAAACCAAAAAAAGCAACTACTAGTCTTAAATACTTCACAATGATATAAATTTTGGTGTATTGAAAGAAATTTAAAGTTTGACTCTCCCACCTAATCTTATCCTGTTTGGCTACTGGCCAGTCAGCTTCTTTATTAAACCAATTGGAGTGACAAATCTTCACAGTGTATAAAAGGATTATTCCACAGCATTTCCTCTTTTTGCCTAAATGAAAAGGAAAGTTTAAACTTTAACATAAGGGGGCTGCGGAGATGGCTCAGGGGGTAAGAGCACTGACAGCTCTTCCACGGGCCCTGGGTTCAATCCCTAGCACCCACATGGCAGCTCACAACCGTCTGTAAACTTTAACATAGTAAGATTATATACAACTAAAACAGCAATCAAGTAAGAATTACAGTTACAATATCCAGTCCATTTGTATTTGACAAAATTAGAGAAAATATTCTATTATTTACCTTATCTTTGTGACTCTAAAGTTTTATACCTAATTTACCTTTTATCATAACTAAGGAAAACTTTAATTATGACTATCTATTCTTCAATCCAGCAAAGACCCCAGAAGGGTAAAATATTACCTAATGAAAGGGACATCTCACTGCCTGGACAGTCATTCTAGGTTCTTCTGTAATGCTGGGGCATCCAACTTTACATTTTTGGGAAGCAGGGAATTTTGAAGTACTTTGTTTTACCTTGTCTTGGCAAAGTCTGGCAGTCACATTCTTTTACATCCTGCTGATCCACAGCATACTGTCAGCAATAGTTTTTGCCCAAATGGCTAGCTTTTGCCATAAGGAAAGCAAACTCCATACATAGCTTATTTGAGGCCCATCATCTTCTCTGAAGTAGATTGGTACTGATTGGTATTGCCAGGAGCAGATGTGTCTCACTGTCATGAAAAGCCTTAGGTTATTAAACATATTAAATGCCATATTCTGTAGGTCTTGTGTAAGCAACCACAGCTACTATAGGTTAATAAGAGAAACGGCCATTATGCTCACAAAGCACTGTTTCACAGCAGTCCACTACAACCTCTGGCTCTTAGGATCTTCTACCACATCTACCAAAATGCTTTCTGTATAATGTAGGGAGATGGGATCTATGTAGCCCATTTAGGACTAAATAGTCCACACTTACGTGTTCTCTGTACTCTGAACAGCTATGAGCATCTGTATTCGTTTCTTTCCACTGCAAAAAGGAGTTTCTTGAGTGAGAGTGGAGAACTGAATTAATTGATGGGTATATATTTAAGTATTTAGAAGGCAGTTTGATACAGTATACATTTAGCAGTGGGCTTTCTCCTTAGACCTATAACCTCACCCACTCCCATGAGTTCTTGGCCAGGTTATAGTGCCAGGCATAATTACATCCTTTTAAGCAGTTAACTCCAAGTAGGAAGTAGTTGGTTACCCTCATAATATGCATGCACTGTTGCATCATTGGTCATGTTTATCAAGTCATTATTTTGGCTTACAGTGTTCACAGCAGGTTAAGACTATTGAAGACTGATAGCCCACAGTGCACATATTCTTTGAACTATAATTCCAGTAGAATTTTGTACATTAATTACCAAGCTACTAGTTCAATTAGCAGCATAGAAATCCATCCATGATTATAAAAACATGGTATTAGTTCAATAGTACTTTATCAGAGATAGTCACTTAGACCTTTAAAATATACTCATGTTTATTTTATCATTCCAACCTCCAAACAGCTCTGCCATTTTGTTACCTCTGTGTGAATTGGTACTTTCTCTTCTTTTTCTCCATTGCATGAAGTCCTCCTTAACTCAAATGCTTTAACTATCTTTCTAAAAGAAACATAGGCATTTTCTCACATGCCAACAGTTCCTCAGCTAGGTGTGAGATTTCTTTATCTCATCACCCACTCTATGCTGGGACTTTGTCTCGGTTGATATTGTACATGCAGTTACAGCTGCTGTCAGTTTATATGTATAACTTCCTTGCTGTTTCCAGGAAACATTGTTCAGCTGTAATCACCCATTGCCTCTGGTAATTATAATTCTTCTATCTCTTCTTCTGCAGTGATCTATGAGTCTTAGGAGAAGAGGATTATGTACATGTTCCATTTAGGGGTGAGCTTTCTGCCATCTCTTACTCTCTGCATGTTGAACATCTGTGGGTTTCTGTGTTAATTGGCTCAAAATGAAAGAAAATTTCTTGATGAGGGTTAAGAAAGGCAATTGTATATGGGCATAATGATAAATCTACTGGAGCCAGTTTTGTACTACACTTATTTAGAAGAGCAATACTAGGATGTTCTTCCCTATGAACTGTAATCTAGCTACCCTTGGGTTCTTGGTCCCATTAGCAATCCCAGACATAAATATTAACTGATGGAGAATACCTTAAATCCATTCAAAGGAGCTGGTTTACTCCCATAATCAGTATTTCACCAGTGCTTCTTAATACCAAGCCTTAATTAACTACAAAATAAAGAGTACACTAAACTAAATCCAGCAGAGGAAATAAAATGTTGAGTAAAGATAAATTAAATAGAATGTAGAAAAATAGAATCTGTGAACTCCAAATGTGTTTATTTGTAAAGATGAAATGCATGTAGTTTTCAATGGACTGAATATGCTAAAATGAAAATAAAGCTTCAGAAAAGGCAAATTTTATAGGAGAATTAAGTCATTATCAGCACAATTATAGAAATAAAAATAACTGTATCAGAACTAAACCAGAAATTAACTAATAGAAATTAAAACATTATTAGAAACAAACTGCAAACCTGAGGAATAAATATAAAATCTGACTAGGACTTTGGTCTCTGTGTAGATTGAATTCATAATCCAAGAAACACTTGATGATGTTCTTGATGAATTCTGAAACACTGAAATTAGAATTAGGAGCAATGTTTTCAGACTGCTATTGCAAATTAGACCGAGCATCATATAGCAATGTGCAACCTGAAATTAAACTGAAAAAAAAGTCTATTTACAGTAGCATAAAAAAGTAGCATAATAGTGTTTCCAAAAATGGCAATACAATGAAGAGTATGAAATCCAAATAAATTAAATAACAAGAACCTAATTCAAAATGATAAGAGCAACTGGACAGACATTTCTCAGAGGAGAAAAATGTGGCCAGTAGGGATTTGAAAAGATGTTCAGCAGCATTTGTCATCAATGTAATGAAAACTCAAATCACAATGGGATTTCATTTTCCTCATTAGATTGTGTAAAACAAGAATAATTAAAAATGACTGGCAAGATTGTTCAGTGAATAATGTCTTGCCACAAAGCCTGAGGACATAAGTTCAAATCCTGAAACCCACATGGTAGAGGCAACATCTCTCTCTCTCCCTCTCCCTCTCTCCCTCTCCCTCTCCCTCTCTCTCTCTCTCTCTCTCTCTCTCTCTCTCTCTCTCTCTCCCCTGCCCTCCCTCCCTCTGTCCCATCTCTTCTTCATAATTATGGTTTGAAGATGTGAGGACTCATCTTTCTTATCCAGATGTGGTGCCTCTACTTTGCCATGATGTCCTTCTGAAACAGCATCTTACTACACTGCCTAAGTTGAACTCCAGATAACAACAATCCTTCAATCCTTCTACTTCAGCCTCCAGGGTACCACCATGTCTAGCTTCTATTGTTTTACATGGTTTTGTCAGAGGCAGTACTGTCAGTTGACACATTTTTCACCTTTCATCATATTCAATATACTTCTGTAAGATCTCTGTGAGTTCAGAAAAAAATTAGATAGTTCTTATTAAATATCCTCTGAATACTTGCTTTTGTCTTGCTGCTTGAAAGGTGCTCTGTCTTTGAAAATTTTACTTTGTAACACTATTTAAATTTTTTCACACAATGTATTTTATTCATATATTTCCTTTTCCCCAATTTCTCCCAGATGCTCTTCCATCCCTACCCACATTTCATGTTCGTTTTCTCTCAAAAGAAAAAAAAATTAGCCAGGAATGGTGGCTTTAATTCCAGCACTCAGGCTGGCAGATCTTTGTGAATGAGAGGTCAGTCTGGTCTACAGAGTGAGTTCCAGGACAGCCAGAGCTACATAGTTTTATACTGTCTCGGAATACAAAATAAATAAATAAAAACTTAAAAGAACAGAAAGTAAAAACTTACTAAACCAAAACAAACAAGAAAGCAAATAAAAATTGTAATGATTGTTTTATGTTGGCCAATTACTCCTGAGCATGTGACCTGCCCTGGAGTGTGGTTGATATAATTAGCACTGAGCCATTGGAGAAAACTGATCAAACTGATATTTTCTCCTCTCAGCAGGTATCAATTGCAAATGACTTCTTGGTTAGGGCTAGGACTTTGTGCCCAATGCCCCTTTTGTATATTGGGACTTTGGCTTGTATTTGTGAAGTTCTTATGTATGCTCTAACACTCTCTGTGAGGTTTTATGTGCATTCATCTTGTCCTGTTTGAAATACACTCTTTTCTTGGAGCATGTTTGGCTCTTACAATCCTTTTTCTTCTTTTCTGCATAGAACTCTTAGCATTGATGGGAGGAGTTTGATAAAGGCATTTTTAGAGCTTTTAGAACGGAGTGCTCCAAAGTATCTCACGCTCTGCATGTGGTACAATTGTGAGTCTCAATGTTAATGATCATCTACTGCAAAAAAGCATTTTCACTGAGGAGCGTTGACCAATACTCTGGCCTCAAGGTATAGCAACATGTCAATGGAAGTCATTTAATTGCTATGTTCATTTAACAGAATAATGGTAAGTTTTCCCCTATGGCCCATGATGCATCTAGTATCACATGGTCACTTCACTAAAAATGTCAGGTATGAGACCATCTCATGGAATGGGCCTTAAATACAATAAAAATAGTTGGTTATTCTCATAACATTTGTGTCAATGTTGCATGAGTATGTCTTACAGGCAGGTCACTATTATAGCTTTCAGGGTCCATAGCTGGGTAAAACTGATGAATACTTTATCCTCTCATAGCAAGTAGAATACCTTTCAGCACTATGAATGCTAGTCAGTAAGGATGAAAATTAAAGTTGGGTACCACTTTGTTTTCTCCATGCTTAATGACATAAGTGATAGCTTCATCAATATGGAGACTTGCTGTCAGATTATAGAATGAAACACATGATATTGACAATAGCCTTTAGTGTTTATGGAGAGGGATTCTATGGGATTCATTTGGATAATGACTCAAAAAGATTCTCTGAAGTATATTTAAATTATATTATCCTAGTAGGCACAGAACCTATTTACCTTATTGTCACTAATATGTTGGAGAAAAACTTATTTAAATTCTGGTTTATTTCTGGTTAATATCTCATGATACAGATGTAACAATCTTGTGGGACCATTAATTCAGTGAAGAATATCTGCCTTTTTACCAGTATTTGGCTACCATAGATAAAACATTTTATATATATATATATATATATATATATAA
>CABHPP010133216.1:0-20866 GCA_902168425.1 Peromyscus attwateri
TGATTTCTACAGTGTCTGCCCTGGTTCATACTCTCATCAGCATCTGTTTTAATTTCCTTACTTGGTAGTAGCCATTTTAACTGATATTCCAATACAATTTGACTGTTTTGTGGTTTCAGCATCTGTCCTACATGATCCATGGTGCTGTTATAAAAGAAGACAGCAAGGTAGGGGATGGTGACCAAATGGCTCTTCAATGATTTGACACCAAAGACTTACACCCAGTGTGCTTAAAGCTCTTTTGCCAGAACTTTCTACAGTGCTTCTTCATCTAACACAAAAGATATCAAAAAAACTGCCCCAGGGTTTAGAAGCAGGCAAATGTACAGATATACTCAAACATTATCTTTGAATGGTCATCAATAGGAAACAATTTCAAAGATATATACAGATGACAATTTAAGATCAATGTCAACTGTATTTAATAATGAGTATAGTGGTGGTGGCGTGGTACAAACTTTAGAATGTCTTGTATTCAAATGAATAAATGATGCAATAAACATTGCTGCTCACAGTGATTCCCACTCTAACAGAGACCAAAACTGGAAGAGGGGTCCTGAAGCATCCAGTAAGAGCCCCACACCACAGCCCAGCTCAACACCTTGACCTCCTGGTCCTTTCTCAGATTTGACCCAATTGATGCTCTTGACTAAATTACTGTCATTGCAAGTCTTTGTAATCTATCAGAGAAGCCAAGTTAAGGAATCAGATCCAATTCTTCTTTGGACAGAAATATTTTTAAACAAATAAATTTTGAGCTTGAGAAATAAATGTAATGAAAACTTAGGCTGAGACCAGAAAGCACTTGGTTGCTGACTATAGATTCACGTATCAGTTGTAACAAAAGCAGCCTAACAGGAACATTGAATAAACAGGAACTAAAATCACATTTTCTTGACCACCCACATAAACTTTTCTTTTAAGAGGGGAAATATCAAATTCTAAAGCAAGAGTTTATATGATTCTTTTATTGGTATTTGTTTTAGGTGACAGAGATTGACCGCTTTACTTTTTCAAGCATATTTTCCTAATGTATCTTTATTTATTTGTAATATTATCAGTAGTTATACAATTTTATGAATTACTGACATTTTAAATGAATGTATTTCTATTCGTTTTTCCTTTCTTTATTTTGTAGTACTAGGTTGTGCAACATTGCTTCTTTGGTTAAAACAGAGAGACTTTGCTGTCTTTTAACTTCCATGGGTTGATGTCTGCCCTGTCCATTCTCTGTTTCCACAGTCTCACTAGACTCTTCTCCTTACTCTGCCTTTTACTTCTTCCTGTAAACTAAAGTGACAGTCTTTGTTCTCCAGATTTCTTTGGAGCTAGAGATCACCCTTATTCTATGGTGCCTGAGCCCGTCACCAGGTAAGAGACTTGGGGATGCATTCCTACTAATGAACCATGATTTCTCCAGTATGGTTAATTTCACAATTGTGATCACAAAGAGTTAATGTTCTTTGCTCCTATTGTGTTAACATAGGCACTTGAGAGAAGCTGATAACCTGTGTTTTCCAAAATGGATGTCTTAGAAATCGTCAACAATCTTTTTTTCTCAGAAGTTTTTGCTTGTTTCCTTCCTTCCTTCCCTCCACCCTTCCCTATTACTTTCTTCCTCTCTCCTTTCTCTCTCTCTTTCTCTCTCTCTCTCTCTGTCTCTCTCTGTCTCTCTCTCTGTCTCTCTGTCTCTGTCTCTGTCTCTCTCTCTCTCTATCTCTCTCTCTCTTTCTCTCTCTCCCTCTCTCTCTTCTTTTTTTTCCTTTTCTCCAGACTCTTAATACATATACAGTATGAAACCATTGCTCTTTGGAAAGGGTATCTCAACAGATTTGATTTTCTTATCTATTCTTGCTTTCTTAACAACTAGATGAGCTGCTTCATTAGCATCTTGGTCTCCCTGCCTTCCCCCCATCTGGCAGCACTAGCAGATGGAGACAGAATAGCTAGTATACAAAGGGAGAGGCTACAACTACAAATATATCACAAAGGTGAGAAGCAAAACCTTGTGATTGTTGGACAGGAGAATGACAAAGCCCATCTATCTCTTCACGTGGATGGTTTCAAATATGCACATCTACAGCCAAATTTGGTCTGTAAGCTGCAACTCTGATTGTCATGTGAAGCATTATTCAAAACTACATTTGTTGACTACCTACTATGTGTTGTGAAAGCAGGTTGGCTTAGAAAATATAAAATAAGACACAATATTTTTATTAAAAATATGTAAATAGTAGTTCTTAAGATGCCATGCATTGGTATATAGACTGGACATATTTAGGACAAGGGATGTTCATGTATACACTCTGTACCTGCACTTTTACTCTTACACATAAAAGCTCTGCAAAGCCTTTCTAGATGACTATTATGCCACTTCACTCAATAAGTATTAAGTCAGTCCATTGCAATCAGTCTACCCATTTGTCAAGAAGAAAATGAATCCTTGCTAAGCCCCTCTGCATGCAAGTAATACAGTGTGCTTGCCCTGAGATGTCAAAGGATTATAAGGCACTGGCTCTTCCTTTTCCAAGGAAATAGAAAAAAGAATGACAAAATTAGAAAGGCCCATGAAATGACAAGTGATAGACGATGCAAATGTGTGACATATCAGAAGCGACTTGCAGAATTATCATCTCTGATTGGAGGTACACACCCCTTGTGCTTTAAACAATGTAATGTGACAATCTCCTCTCCCCCAGTTCTTCAGGGTCCCAGCATCGACAGCAGCTGGTGGGGTATAATCACAGATCTCACTGGTCCTTCACCACCATCTAAAAATCTGTTGTATCCCCACATCCATACCTTTAAAAAGCGAAGTATATGCTTCCATGACCGCTTCAGGGACCACTTCATGTCACTTGCTTGTACCATGATACATGGTAGCATTAGAGTGGAAAACAAAAAAACAGAAAAGCAACTCTTGCTTGTATTTTGGTTAGTTAATATTGCTAAAATGTCTATCCTACCCAAATTCCATATAATCCCTATTAAAATGTCAATATTTCTTTTTAAAGAATCAGAAAAATAATTCTAAAAGTTATATGGAACCAGACAGAAGCCCTCACAGGTAGACAAAGCTATCTGAGAAAAAAAATGTAGCAAGATCCATAACACTATTTGACTTCCTGATACAAGAGGAAGTTATAGTGATGGAAGTGATGGAGCACAGGAAAAGAAGAGATAACTGGAAAAATGGGACAGAATGGTAAACTTCAAAAAAAAAAACACAGACACCTACTGTCAGAAGATTTTCAGTGAAGATGCTTATAGTGAGCACTGGTAGAGGGCAATTTCTCCAGCACATAAAGTACAAGAGATGGTTAAATGCAGAAGATTGAAACTAGACCATTGTTTCTCACCAACTACAATTTCCAAGTCTAAATTAATTAAAGCATAAGTATAAAACAAAACAAAACAAAAAACCAACCTGCTAGAGTAGAGTAGGAAGAAATGAAAAGAGGCTTTGAAGGAGGCAAGGATGGTTTGCATCAGACATCAACAGCACAGGACACACGAGTAAAAACAAACCAGTGAGAGGGCATCAAACTGAAGGGCTTCTGCATGACATGACAATAGAAAACAGGGTGCGGAGCAAGCTTGTGAGCAGGGAGAAATACCTGAAAACTACGTGTGCCAAGGAGTGCCATTCAGGGCTGTAAAATGCTCTCCAGACTCAGAACAAACAGCAAGCTAATTAAAAGTGCACAATGGATAATTCCATACCCACAGTCACAGGATTGCCCTGGTGAAATTTAGTGGGTTACAAAGCTAAAAGACTTGGGCTTGGGAAATAGACTTGTAGGAAGTGTAATAAGTCTATGTCTGTTTTGCCAGCCAGCTCTCAAATAATGACATAGGGACTTCTTATTAATTATGAAAGCTCATCTTACAGCTTAGGCTTGTTTCTGACTAGCTCTTATAACTCAAATTAACCCATTTATATTAATCTATGTTCTACCATACAGTGTTAGCTCCCTTCTACCTTGCATCTCTCTTTTTCTCTCTCCACATCTCCCTAGCAACCCTGCCTTTCTCCTTCCTGTCTGTCTCCTATCTCCTGCCTGTCTCTGGAAGTCATGCCTGTATCTCCTGCCTAGCTATTGGCTATTTAGCTTTTTATTACATCAATCAGAGCAATACATTTTCACACAGTGTACAAATATTCCATAACATTTGCCCCTTTTGTGTAAATAAAAAGGAAAAGTTTTAACTCTAATACAGTAAAATTATATACAATAAGAACAGTTATCAAGCAAGAATTACATCTGCAATATCCAGTCCATTTGTATTTGTCAAATTTGGAGAAATTACTCTGTTATCTATTTTATCTTGATGAGTCCAAAGTTTTATATCTGAATAATTTTCTGTCATAACTTGTATTACCATCTTAAAAATATCTTTTTAGACATTAAAACATCTTCTTAGATAAACAACTTTAGCTTTTATGTTTTTCAACCTATGAACTTTACATCTTTAATATAAGGATATTTTTTCTAAATTTGGTAACAAAGAAAACTGTATAACTATCTAGTCTTCAATTCCCATCAGAGACCCAAGAATGATAAAATATTACCTGATTTAACAAATCAAACAACTTCCAATCTATAGAAATTATAGAGAATATCTAGATGCCTGGACAGTCACCCAAGTTTCCTCTGCAATGTTGAGGCATCCATCTTCAGCCTGTAGGCTTAGAATATCTGACAGACTTTTCTGTGAATCAAGAATTTTGAAGGACTTTCCTACCTTGTCTTGGCAAAGTTTGGCAGTTTTGCGTTCTTTTGTGTATTGCTTTTCCAATTTGAACAGCATACTGTCAGCAGTTGAGGCAAGAGCAGTTTCTTTCCCAAATGATGAACTTTGCCACATTGAAAATAAACTCCATATGGAAGTTCTTCCATGCCCATCATCTTTTTTGAAGTAAATTGGTTCTGCCAGGAGTAGACATGTTTTACTGTTATGAAAACCCTTATGTTATTAAAATGTTTAAAATGCCACATTCTGTAGGTCTTTGAAATGTTTCCAGACCATCTATTTAAAATATATCTCTGCTTGACTTTGAAAACATATCTAACATGTCTATAAGTTTGATTATCATAGATGATGAGCTACTAACATGTATTTCTTAATTATGCTAAATAGTTTGTAATAATAACTTTCAAGGGCTAGAAATTAACATTACATTGTTAAATGAGCTGGATAGGTATAATATCTTAAACAAGAATAGAAACATATATATGGTATAACAAAAGAACCTTAAATTTGTGTCAATACATAAAAATTGATACCAATGTAAAATATTTAAGACTAGTAGTTGTTTTTTAGTTAAAAAGTAGATTCAATAATTTACCCCTTTATTTTATAATTTCTATACTATATACCCCCCTTCCCTTCAGAAAGAGATCCCTGAATCTAATCTCTTTTGTTCAGTGTTTTCCCTGACCATAACCAACAACAACTTGCAATTAACCTCCCTAAATAATGATAAACATCCATAATCAATTAAATAAACAAAAACCACCCACCCTACCTTTTGGAAAAATATGTGCACTATGTTCTCTAGACTGTTTCCTGGTGTTTGGGGGTGATGGCATCTTTGGGGGCCCTGAAAAAATGGGATAATGGTCAAGTCTTGGGAGAGCTAGCTGTACTATTTTTTCTTTAGTCTCTTGTGATGGGAAAATGTAGAACTTAAGTCTTGACTGGACAGTCTGTGAGGCTGAACCATCTCTGCTAGCAGCTTTGAAGTTGTTCTGAATACAGAATTTTGAGGAAACTAGTAGAGGCATTATGAGAGGCTAGATCACCTGGGCTACTTGTCTTTTTACTGGTGTCCGGTTCTTTCTTTCTGAAAACACATAAACTTTTAAAGGTAACATATATACCTGCATTAACACAAGTATGGAATATACAAGAGTGCACAAGTCAGCTAAAGATGATTTTTTTTGTTTTATGTTTGAGCAAGTAAAAGGCATCTGTTAACTTTATAAATTGTTTGAACTATATAACCAAACCTCTATCCATGCCATGGCATGTAGTAATAAGTCATGAGGACTCTGTACCCAACACGATTTATCATGTCTCATCCAGGCTCAGAGCTGTTCCCATGCAGGGGGATCAGCATGCATGTCACCTGTCCTGCAGTCTTTCTTGGTTTCTTTCTTCATGTCTGTAGCCAAGATTTTCCGGAGATCTCCCCTTCATTCATTTTGAAGAGAACCACAACTTTTTGTTTCCTGTGGAAACAAAGGCATAAACTCTCCCCAAACACAACATGTTTTCTGACTTCCATCTTGAAATTAAGCCATTCTTAAAATATATAAGTTAGTTTAATTTAGCAGTTTCCATAATCTAGTGTCTCTCAGCAGCTATTGTTTTTTTTACATTAGCATTAAAAAAATTCAAAGTCAACAAAGCACCATACAGGACCCAGACACCCTATGTATTTCTCATTTTTACTGGCTTATTCTTTTCATATTAATTTGTTCTTCTTAAAAATACTTTATTCTTTTAAAACTATTTTAGGATTGTTTATATCCATTTTCTTTTCTCTCCTTAGCATCTATGCACATTTTTAAACATATTGTATGTTTTTAGAGGATTTTCTATGTTGGGCCTGGCTTTATTAAGTACCTGCAGCATTCTCTGACCACATGAGACAAATATTAAACTGCCATTTCAGCCTGCTGCACAGCTCAGTTAAATGTATGGAACTGGCACATGGCATTGGTGGCTGGCTCCAGCCCACAGACAGTGGCTGGTAGCCATGCCTCTGTAGGCCACCAAGCAATGGCCCACCTGAGAGACTTCAGGACTAAAAATTCTCATCCTGCTCCTTGTCTGGAACTTTTCTTAGCTTTCTCAGGCCCTATGTTTTGGATGTTTGAGCCTCTATATTGAACACTATATGTAAGCAGTATTTTTCTGTCCTGCCAGCCAGCTCCCAAATAATGACATGGACACTTCTTATTAATTATGAAAGCTCAGCCTACAGCTTAGGGTTGTTTTAAACTAGTTCTTATAACTTAAAATAGCCCATTTTATATTAATCTATATTCTATCATGTGGCATTACCTCCCTTTCATCTTGTACCTTCCGTTTTCTCTCCTTGTCTCACTGGTGAGTCTGCCTTTCTTCTTCCCAGAGTCCTTTCTGTATCAGTAAGTTCTGCCTATACCTCCTGCCTAGCTCTTGTTAGTTCAGCTTTTTATTACACTAATCACAACAGTACATTTCACACGGTGTGCAAATATCCCATAACAAGGGAGGAATAAAGATATTGACTGGGGTGGGAAGGAAATAAGAGAGGTAATTGATGAGAAAATTTGAATGCATTATATACATGTATCAAATTGTCAAAGATTATATTTTATTAAAAATATACAATGAAAAATTTAATGGTCTATATAAGTAAAAAAAGATACACAAATAACTAGAGGTGAGTGGGAAAAATACTAATATCCCAAATCAGGGAATGTAGTAAGAAATACAATTATCAAAAGGACAAAGAGAAATGAGCTGGAGACAGGGGAACCTTTGTACTCTGTTGGAATGAATGTGAATCAGTGAAGACATTATAGAAAACCATATGGAGGACCCTCTATAATTTAAACAGAGACACCATATGGTCCCTCACAGGGCATGAAATCAGTATGTCTGAGAGGAACCTGAGAGTTCTGATATTATTAAAGCTTAATTCCTAGAAATTAAAAAATGGGAAAGCCAAGGACATCAACATAGACCACAGCTGAAGTAGAGACAGACCCAGACATGGCCCCCAGATGCAGCCCAGGAAAAGACATCACCATGGATCCTTGAGACAGTGCAGGTCACTTAAACCTGTATCGTCCAGCTGCAGCATGACCCTTAGATCCCACCTGGTCCCAGATAACGGCCCAGACCCAGGTATTTGAATGGCCTTCAGTGGTATGAGGAGCAAGATACCTCACCTGAGTGGGTGCCCAGTCCCAGTAGATGTACCAATTTAGCTACCACGCAGAACACATCCTGGCCTCGGGTTGGCCCACCCTAACAATTACCCCACATATGACCTGCGGGTTTGCGCGAAGGGAATGATCCTACAGGTGGGGCTCATTAGACAAGGGTGTACTGCACAACACACTGCAGCTCCCAATGCCACTAGGATGAATCAAGAAGTGTTAGAAAGATGGAGGAGTGAGGTGGGATTTTTGTTTCTTTGATTTTTTTTTTTTAATTTGTTGGGGGATCATGCTGCAAGGGTAAAGAGTGGATGTAGAGGGATTGGGATTCATAATGTGAAATTCTCAAAGAATCAACAAAGAGTTATATTTAAAAAAGACAGAAAAGAGTAATGGAAAAGCATGAAGTGTCCTTCAACTGATCAATGAATCAAAAAAAATGAGAAACCTTAACTAAGGTATACATAATGAACACCATTGTAGAGGTGGTTGTCTGTGCCTTACCCTGAAGCACTGCCCCTAGTGAGGCAGCAGACAACTGCCAGGTACCTGACCCACCCCCGGGGAGGGCGTGGCCCAGATGGGGACCTCTTAAGACCTGGGATGAAGTACATGTTCTCTCTCTTCACTACCGTATGGTCTTGGATGCTGGTGTGGATCAGGGGATCAGGACAGAGCTCTCTGGAGAACAGTGCTGGCCCATGCCTCAATCCCTATTTTCTGTATTGTGAGTTTCCTATATCATGAGTCAATCCTCCAATAAATTCCTATAATCATTAAGTTATTTCTGTGGATTGGTAGCAATTTAATCCCAATATCTGGCATTCACATGGGGCAAACTCCAAACGCCCGAGGGCCTCCACCCTCAGCCTCCGTGGCTGCTGTGGCACACTTTCCATATTTCCCTGTCTTTTTAAAGTTCCTGCCCCTCCTGTGGACCCAGCTCTTTTCTGTTGGGCCCACAACTGTGTGAGTACTGCTCCGATCCTTCCCTCCTTCACTAGATACTGTGATGAAATCACTACCAATCCACGGAAATAGCTTAATGATTATAGGAATTTATTGGAGGGTTAACTCATGATACAGGAAACTCACAATACAGGGTATAGGGATTGAGGCATGGTCCAGCGCTGTTATCTGGAGAGCTCTGCCCTGATCCATACCGGCACCCAAGACCACTAGCGAAGAGAGCGAGCATCCCAGTTCCTAAGTGGTCCCTGTCTGGTGGGGGGACAGGTACCTACCCGTTACCTGATGCCTCACTATGGGCAGTGATTCAGGGTAAGGCACACACAACCACCCCTACACACCAGACAAAAAAATTGCTAGACTGATCCACTAAATACCATAGACACTCAGTAAAGTAAAAGATGACTTAAATTTTTCAAGACTTACCAGAATCAGACCCTGGTAAGAGGCAAGCTACCTAGCGCACAATGAACACTAGGTCCCTCTCCTTTGAATTGTTAAAAACTGATTGTGATTGCACAGAGAAAGATGAGATAGGGCAGATTTATAGATTGAGAAGTCAGTCTCAGGTCGGTAAGAGGTTCTTGGAATAAAGGAGATTTGTTACAAGATTTAAGATTTGCAGGATGTGTGAAAATTTGATAGGGGACTACCTAAAGGCCAAACAGGAGGAATAGATCTCATCCCAGAATACTACAGCCAAGCAGGACAGTGAAGGTGGCTTGTAGCATCCCAGAAAGCCACACATCTAACTGGGGGAAGCTCAAGGCTATTTATACCTTTACAACAGTGTGGACAGTGGAGTCAGCTCAGTTGGTAGATTCCTTGACTTGTAAGCATGAGGACTTGAGTTTAGTTCCTAGAATTCTCCTAAAGAAACCTGTGTGGTGGCAAGTGTTTGAAATCTCAGCACTGGGAAGTTGGACACAAGAAGGTCCTTGATGTTTGTTAGCTGAGTAGCCTACTTGGTGAGTCCCCTGCCTAAAATAAAATGTGGATGATGTCTGAGGAACAACATCCAAGACTGTCCTCTGTCTCCACATATGGAGACTGCACACATGTACACTCATGCATGCCCACACACCCAAATGCATTTCTTTCAGTGGCAAGCTCTATCATGACACTTGGAAAGGATCGTGGGGTCATAGGCTGTGGGATAATAGTTCTACACAGAGAGAAAGCTGTCAAGGAAAACTAGCAGACAGTAATCATTGCTGAAATCAAGGTGTAGAAAAAGGGCAGGCAGAAAGGGTTGAAGGTAGGTTGCTAAGTGCAGAAGCTTCAGTGTGTGCTGAGGAAAGGGGAAAAACTTGGACTTTGGAACAAGAGCGTTTTTTATTTTCTCTCTGTCCTTTGATATTGTATCCACTCACATTACTACACAAACAGTTTTTCTAAGCATGACTAACAATGTGGAAACTCTAAGTGTGATGGTTAGTCTTAATTGTCAACACAGCCTAGAACCACGCGGGGCAACAGCCCCAATGGGCACCGTCTACATTGTGTGGGCTTGTATCCTTGTCTGTGGAGGGTTGTCTTTGTTAGAAGATTTGGGAAGACCCAGCCCGCTGTGGACATCACATTCCTTAGTTAGAATCTTATAAAGTATAAAAACATAGAAAAACCCAGTTGAGCAGTAGCAGGCAAACAGATGAGCATGTGCACACTCATCTTTCTTCACTTTTGACTGTGGATGTGATGTGACTTACTGGCAGCGATGGACTGTAACCTTCACTGTAAACTACATAAACACCTTTTTCCTTAAGTTAATTGCTGTCAGAGTGTTTTATCACAGCAACAGATGTGAAAGTGGAGCAGGGGGTAAGTCCCAGAAGCAGTTTCCAAAGATTAAGTGAGACCAATGTGAGCCTCCAGTGCTGGCCTTAAGATATCTTGTGAAATGATTGTTTTACTTATATAAATGAAACTTATTTTCCTAATATTGTCAGCAATGATACTACAATGAACACTTATAAGCAGATTCTTTACTATAATAATTAAATTTGGCATTTGACCTTGGACATATATAATGTGTTCTCTTGTACACCACATGCTTCTGAGAGTACATGTCACATGGAATTCATTAGCACACTCAATCATGGAGGGCCACTGCAAAATGTCTGTCCCCCTTTCTTCCCAAGATACAGAGAGAGGGCCACCTGAGACATTACATAAAATTGAAGACTGATTAATGGTATCAGGAGCAACTGTTTCAAGCTAGGAATTGGAAACAAATAGAGGAGAAAATTTTCTGTGTTAGAAAGATGTTGGACAAATATAAACAATAAATAAAGAGGTACATAACATGAAATGAGTTGTATGAACTTAAGTGTGAAAAGGCAAGACTTCAATATCATAAAAATAACTTGTACTGTTCCTACTTAACCTTGGCTAAATGGTTGGGTTAGAAATTATCACACAGATATTTTTCTGATGACCTTGTTCTTGAAGTTATAAATATATGTGTGGACATTTTCATTTCAGAAGGTCATAGCAATACATTTACTTACATCTAAAAACATCAATAATCTGGCTGTGAAAAGTAGCCCTGTAAGACTTAGGTAAGTATTTATTTACCATCAGTTGTTTTCTCCCTTTCTTGTGAGTCTCATTTGTCTTGGGTCCTTCATGTATCTGTCTGAGTGTCCACAGAACACTGGTTTCTGAATGAAATGTGTAAGCACTGGAAATGAAAACCAGCAACACAGTGATAGATAAGCTTACATTTTTTCTTGTTTCATGATGCACAAAGTATTTTCTATAAATAAATTCAAGTTGTTTGAAAACCACAAAAGTAGGGAAAGAAAATGATAAGAATCTCAAGTTGTCAATCATAAGAATGACCAAATATATCCATCACCATTATGGTATCTTGTATCATTCATAGAATACAATTTTGCTCTTTCATTGAGTAAATATGGGATAATATCTAAGATTCTGTTTTGACAATTTGTGTGTCATGAGGGATGCAGTTGATTTAAATCTCAGGAGATCTTCATCAACCCAGTAGACCAGTAGTTTTTACAAGAGGAAATAGCAAGAATGTATTAGTCATATTTATGTTATGGAGACAAAATACCTCAGAAAAACAGATTTATTTTGCTTCATGGTTTTGGAGGTTTCCATTTGAGGACTTCTGAATCTACTATATTGGGTCTTCAATGTGGCCAGGCCTTATAGCAGAAAATATTCAATGTGTGGTAGCCAGGAGCCAGAAAGAGCTCAGAGAAGAAAAATGGCTTTAGAATACTGTTCCCAGTGACTTACCTTCCAACTAGGTCTTACCTTCTACAATATCACCATCTCCTAAAAGTTTGTTTAAAATTTGAATCTGTTGGTAGATTAAATCCTTTGTTAGATCCGAGCCCTTGCAATCTAATCTCTGGAAATGCCACACACACACACACACACACACACACACACACACACACACACAAGGAGTTCTTTTCTGATCTCCCAGGTGTCTCTCAATCTAATGCAGTTGATAGCTAAGATTAAACATTATAATGAAAATGATGAACGTCATGATAGAAATGACTTATAAAAGTCCATTAAAAAGGATGAAATGGGTAACAAAATTATCCCAAAATTCCACCTAAATGGGTGCTTTAAAATGCTTAACTTGGCATTTGATATTTTTCCACTTTAAAATGCATTGCAAAACAAAATCAAACAGCACATGCAGATCAAAGCCTCACAGGATCTTCATGGCAAGTACGTGATAGTAGAAGAATAAGCAATGAGCTCATCTCTAGTTGTGAAGCCTGAAGTCTAGAAAGCAACAATGGATGTCTTTCTCTTTGACGAGTCTCTTTCCTCTGATCCCTGAACTTTGCTAATCATATTTCAATTAAAAGTTTTTCACTAACACATTGAATACTAACCACTATTCACTTCTGTAGAATAGCACATTAGATATGATCATGTCTTAAAACCAGGCCCACCACTTGCAGTGTGGAGCATTTTCTGTCAGCCTCTCTGTAGTGTGGAAATGCACTCATTTTAAGAGTTTTTGAAAGGCACTAGTTAAATGAGTTTCCTCACTGTGGTTTGGCTCTTACGTTCCTTGTAGATTTTTTTGGGGGGGAAGCACCAAGAGATGATGCAGGCTGGGCATGTCACCCAGCTTGCAATAGACAATGGTCATTGTCATCGTCATGATGAGAGAGAGGGCTGACAATAGTCCTATATCTACAAAGACTCATGATTGCTTCTGAAAAGAAAGGGTTTATACAAAAGCTTGAGCAATCACCAAAATGCTTTTATGAATGCTCTCTGCCATCTGATCTAGAAACTGAAGTATCAACCATATGTGTAGTAACTGAATTTATGGAGCTCAGGATATCTAACTATGTAGTGACCAAATAAAAATTAGACAAGCTCCCCTGATTCCATTCTAAATGAAAGACGTATCCAAAGGGTGATTTTAATTTAACTCTTTGAACAAAAAGACATAAATGGCGGTGACTAGGATGAGTAGAACCTGAGCTTCATACTCTCGGATTAGAAGCTACCATACCATAGTCATTCACTAACCTCTAGAGGATCCCTCAGGACATGTTTTTACCATCTTATTTTAGGATTTAGTATTTAAAGATAAATTATGCAGGTGGGTGTTAGGTGACCAGTGTGGAGACTGGCATATGAAGACTTGGCAGTCTTTACCTAGTCTTGGGAAATCAGGTAAAAGTTAGCCTTTTAACTTTATTATCCCAAAATAAGATTTAACTGAAATTATCAAGAAAGTGTTCTGATTGCAACTGACTTCCTTTGTTATTCCTAAAACTTATCAGGGATTCTTTTAGGTAGAAACTTCTCACCCCCTTTAATGATTATTTTGAGTAAAATGACAGACGTTCATTGTGTAATCTGATCTCATTATCAAAAGCGTAGGGCTGTTGATGAACTAGCCTGACTCCATCTTAAGGATGAAAACCATTTTGTTATAAGGTCAGAACAAAGTGGCTGCTGCTGTGGGCTGTTCTGTATGGCAAATGTGTTGCTAATAAAACACTGATTGGCCAGTGGCTAGGCAGGAAGTATAGGCGGGACTAACAGAGAGAAAAGAAAGAACAGGAAGGTGGAGGGAGTCACTGCCAGCCACCGCCAGGACAAGCAGCATGTAAAGATGCCGGTAAGCCATGAGCCACGTGGCAAGGTACAGATTTATAGAAATGGATTAATTTAAGATATAAGGACAGTTAGCAAGAAGCCTGCCACGGCCATACAGTTTGTAAGCAATATAAGTCTCTGTGTTTATTTGTTTGGGTCTGAGCGGCTGTGGGACTGGCAGGTGAAAGAGATTTATCCTGACTGTGGGCCAGGCAGGAAAACTCTAGCTACATGGCTGCCACAGGGATTTGTCTTCCCCACTCAAAAGCAAACCAAGTAAGAGGAGATTCAAAGAAACTATCTTATAAAAAGAAAGTCAACCCAGGCCACCCTCTGGCTTAGGGCTGCTTGCCTCTCTGGCCAGATTTTAATGCCAACCTGACCTTCATAAGCAGGGACCAGCATCCCTAATTTGGTGGTACTGACTAAAATATAACTTAAAAGGACCACCAGAGGTTTAATGTCACAAAATGGGATCTATCCAAGTTTTTGGACAAGACAAAAATATTATTCAAGATAAAAGCTAAAAGAATTAGGGCCACAACTGTAGGCACAAAAAATTATTTTCTTTTTAGCAAAGCACACAGGCCCTACTGAAGTCTGTCACCTTGCCTAGCAAGCTTCTCCCTCTGCCCCATGATTTATTTTCTGTTTGATTTTTTAATGCAAGAAAAGAAGACTATTGCTGCCAGACATTGCCAGAATATTACATGAAATGATTTGCAGGTAGCCATGATATCTACAAATATGTATGCGATTTTCTTTTTTTCCCAGTATTTTTTTATTAAGAGATTTTCTATTCATTTTACATACCAACCACAGATTCCCCTGTCCTCTCTCCTCCTGCCCTCCAGCCTTCCCCCCTAACCCACTCCCAGTTACCACCTCCTCTAAGGCAACGTCTCCTCCCATGAGGAGTCATCAGAGCCTGGCACATTCAGTTGAGACAGGTCCAAAGCCCTCCTCCCTGCACCAAGGCTGTGCAAAGTGTCTCACCATAGGCACTAGGCTCCAAAAAACCAGCTCATGCCTTAGGGACAGGTCCTGATCCCATATTTCCTGTTAAATTCTTCTACTAGGCCCACAGCAGATCCAGCATAAAACCCCACTGCAAGTTCAACATTTCTAAGGCCTAATGTTAAAATGAAAATGATAATCAATTTAGAACTAACTGAATCCTAATCTTATAAAAGCTACTAACTTTTTATAAACTGTTAAAAAAAACAATAATCTGGACATGTAGGTTGATAGTAAGTCACCTTATATATGACCAAAATCCTGAATATGTTTAGAACTATGGTTGTAGTGATGATGGGCACAAATGTAATTTATTTACAGGGATAAGCTTTGTTTAGTGTCCTATGTATGATTTCAAGATTAAGCCTAAAGCAAATAGCTAACAAGAAAAATGTATTGAAAATTAGGTATATTTAACAGATGACCCTCAAAACTTTTCAGAGTTCTGCTGTATATGGCATGTAAAATGTTTAATGTAAAAAGCTTCCTGTGATAGACAAAAATGTCAGCTCCTAGAGGCAACCCTAAGGTCTCCAAAGAAGACAATCCACACAGGCCTGGATTGTGGGGATGCTAACCACTGGGAAGAACTGCCTAAGGCCTCACCTATTGTCAACGCTCTGCCCAAACTACGGGCACTGTAAGGTTAACTGCCATACTCTGCTTCATCAAAATGAGGCAGGTTTTCTCAGTTTTTTTCTCCACAGGAAAAATCTCTTCAGCTAAGTCTCTGTAATTTTAATTTATACAGAGAATGTTTGGATCATACTTCTTGCTATAATTTATCTTTCTCAGATTTCTGATGGTGTTGGTGGCTAACTGTATCTTTACCAGTTTAACAACAGCTGCCTTGTTAATGCATTTCAAATAAGAGAATCAGGCTTTGCCTTTTCACAGCTATTAGGACTCCTGATGAGAAAGGCAAACTCGCAGATGGGTTTGCCTTGCTGAGAGGCTTTATACTAAAGGATGAACAGGTTTCAGATGTAAATTTTACTATTTAAAAGATCTTTCTTTGCAGTGACTGCTCTCAATAATCAACCATCTATGTCTCAGGGTAAATGGTTAATTTAAGAAAGGTTTTAGATTTATGTAAGTCCTAAGAATCTAAGAAAATATTTCAAGATAAATGTAAGTTTTAAAGGTCTGAGGATATAAAAACTTAAAATAAATTGTAAAGATCTAAGAAAATAATTTAAGATATAAATATGTTACTCTATACATTTATTATACTAAGATTTAAAAGGTTCAGATTTTAACATTGATCAATGGAGTTCTGATAAGCTGGTGAAACTCTGACTACTATTATCAGTCACACGCTAGAGCTTTGAATTTTCTTTGGTTGTCCTCTAAATATAGACTTGAAGTTGCTTCTCATCATGCTAAAAAAATAATCTTCTCCAATCTATATCCAGCCCTCTGGATAAAAAAGAATGTTCATCCTTTTTAACCCAAAGCCATAGCTTTTGCTGACTCAAAAACATGAGTCTACTCCAGCTGTTCTACAGACATCTTTTAGTGTCTTTTCCTACAATGGCGATTTCAGGACAGATCACAAACAATGGTAATGCTAATTTATCTAAAACTTTTATCTGTTTTTTAAACTAAAAATAATCCATGTAAACTTCAGGGAGTTGAGAAAATCCTAAGTCTTGGATCCGTCTCTCACAGGTCAAAAGGAATCCAGATAAGTAAACCTGTCAATCAATAGCCTGAGTTTGCCCACCTGCCTATTCCTGAGGGTTGAATATCTCTCTCCTCTGATCTTGGGACTCCTCTCCTTCCCCAACTACCAGGACTATGAGCCTGGAAGCTCCAAATATCAATATTTCTTTTAGTTCTTTAATTTTACTTCTGTCCCTAGTCTGTATCTGTCTTGGCAGAGTTCTACTCTGCTAATAGACACCATCCAGAGATCAGCTATGGATTATAAAATGTCCCAAAGGTGATTTACATCACACCAGCCCCAATACACCACACAAGCCCCAAGTAGTCCTACAAAACCAGAGAGCTCTGGACTTGCTAAAAACTGATGTGAACCAGTCCAGCCAATGTGATTGCTCCCTGTCTCTTCAGTTGGGTCAGCAAATCAAATGATTCTGATGAATTCCCCATGTCCTAATCCACTCCTGGCCTTTGGCTAACATTCCAGCCTTCTGAAGTCCTGACAGTGGCATTCTAATTTCAGCAGGAAGTTGTTAAAAGAATACATCCCTCTTTATCCTCAACAAAGGATGAAATGTTAGATCCAAGGACTGCTACCTAGCAAAGAGGAATGTGTGTGTGTGTGTGTGTGTGTGTGTGTGTGTGTGTGTGTGTGTGTATCTTTGTATGCATTTCCTATTGCCATACTAGGTTCCCTCATTGTCATAAAGATACCCATTAAAACCAAATAGACCAAGATCTATCAACAAGTAGATTCATTAACTGAAATAGTTCTACAATATGAGAAGGTACTCAACCTACTCTATGCAGAACAAAGTCTATGACTTTAAGAAAAAAATTATTCTAAGCTAGCCAATCAGCAAGAGACCCTAGCCATGATACAGATTTTGTCTTTCACCAAATAGAAAATGCTAACATATTTGCCATCCTCTGGCATTATCAGCCCATACAACAGATATAAATGACCATTCCATATCAAGGATTTGAAAAGGACGCATAAGACAAGGGGGGAAATGATAGATCAGCCTAACTTCATCTTAAGGATGGAATTCATTTTCTTATAAGTTTCGAACAAGTTATGGGTTTTTGCTGCAAAAGTCCAGTTGACCGTGCTTTAAACTGTTCTTGAATTTGACTTGCTCCCCATACACTGATAATATGTTCTGCCAAATAATTTTCAAATGTTTAGCCAAGTTCCCACATGAACAAAATTCCATTGAAAATACTCCAATCTTTGAAAACCTCTTAGTCTTGAAGGTTTTTGGACTATATAAACTATACCCTTTCTTGTGTTTGATGCTATATTTTCAAATTTGGCTTTAGGGAGATAGCCTTGTCTGACAGAAAATAAAATTTGTGTAATTTTTTTTTTTTTTTTGGTTTTTCGAGACAGGGTTTCTCTGTGTAGCTTTGTGCCTTTCCTGGAACTCGCTTGGGAGACCAGGCTGGCCTCGAACTCACAGAGATCCGCCTGCCTCTGCCTCCCGAGTGCTGGGATTAAAGGCGTGCGCCACCACCGCCCGGCGTGTAATTTGACCAAAGAATTCAGGTAATGTCTTTACTATTATTTTGTGAGATTCACACTGTAAATTTAGGTCCAATATATACAATATTTATAATGTATTAGATGACACCTTCCATTTAACACATGACCAATAAAGGCTTGCTAAGTTGAATTACCTCCAGTAACCTTTAAACTGCACACTAAAACTGTTGGCCTTTTGGTTTCTGTTTTCATGAGCCTTTTATTCCCTCACAGACTTTTCAGTGTTAATTAATTAATTGTCATCATTCAGCACCTATTTTCCTAATAGATTCTAAAGAACAGCAGTGATAACTTCCTATGATCCTACAGTTTCCCCAGTACCCTCAGGCACTCAGGAACCATTTCATAAATGGCTGAGCACCCATGATCAATTTCTTTCTTATTCCATAGCCCCATAAAGTCTATTTGTTTATTCTTTGTTTACACTTTAAAATATATGAGACTTCTGTGTATGTATAACTTATACCCAGAAAGGATAAACTTTGATTGGATTTTACTCAATTGCATAATCTTGCAACCCCTTGAAACCCTGCCCACATCAAGGAAACATCATTTTATGATCTGAGAATACAGCTAAGTCATTTTCCAAAGTCTTTATTTGCATTTACTTATTAGTATTAAGTATTGTTGGTGACTCATGTTAGTATTATTGATGATTTTACTGCTCACCAACACATCACGTTGAGGAAAGGTTGCTTTATGAAGTTTGCTAGATGAAATCTGGACCAGGCAATGGTTTAAAAATTGAGTTATGCGCCGGGTGGTGGTGGCGCACGCCTTTAATCCCAGCACTTGGGAGGCAGAGGCAGGCGGATCTCTGTGAGTTCGAGGCCAGCCTGGTCTCCCAAGCGAGTTCCAGGAAAGGCGCAAAGCTACACAGAGAAACCCTGTCTCGAAAAACCAAAAAAAAAAAAAAAAAACAACAACAACAACAAAAAATTGAGCTATGCTTACTACATCCTACACTGCTTTTAGATAATTGATGATGGTCTTAGCATGTATCCGGTAGAATGAGTCCAAGTAAATCCCCTGAGTTTTCCAATGGGAAAACTCACATTCAATTATGACGTCAGTGGCACAGACAAGAGAGATTTCTCAGAAGTTGTCACACTTCTAAGTAAACATGAAAATATAAGGAAGGATCTTCTCATTGTCTTATATTTTACTTTAGGAGATTACAGATAATAAATTGTTTCAGATTCTACTGAAATTTATATATAGTTTGATTAGAGAATAGAATTGTGCTACATTAACAAATACCAAAAGAAGAGAAGAAAGGGATCTACTTTCCTCTATGCACTGAGAGCATGGAGAGAAATATTTCCCCTTAGAAATCTGGGTGACTCTGTGAGGAATGTCTTTAACTCTGTTACCTTTCTACATGAGGCTCAAGTGACCTATCCTTATGGGATTCTGTTGTAATCAGATGTAATGATATAAGCAAGGGTCCCAGGCTTCACCTCTTCTCACAAAGGTCCTCAGAGCTATCTCAGAACAATGGCCTACAAGAAGCCCTGTCACCCCTTGACTGGACATGCCTGTGGTAGGTGTCTGGGTATATAGCCACAAGGAGCAACATACTAGGTCATAGTAATGTTTACTTTAACATAGGCACTTGATTTCCAAAAAATATGGCAAATTACAAGCTTTGTATATATGCAACTTTGTTTCATTCTTGAAAGCTACCTAGTGTATCTGAGACCTGAACAGTTTCCTATTGTGTAAAGCAGAACAGAAAGATCCTTTCATATACAATATTTTCCTCTTCCCTTTTGAAATGCTTTTCTACCCATGTCTTTGACGTGTGTGTGTGTGTGTGTGTGTGTGTGTGTGTGTGTGTGTGTTTTAAAAGCTCTGTTTTGTGAACAAATATTTCACATCTGCATTTTAATATCTCACCGTGTCTCTGCTGGTTCAGACATTTCATTGTGCCTCTCCCATTTCTGCATTCAAAATCAAAGTGTGAAGGAACATGGGCCAGGAGATGGTAGCCCTGATGGAGGCATCTGCATCAGCTTTTGACCGCTAAGCCTTGTGTGTCTGGCCACACTACCACAAAATTAAGAAAGTTGATGCCTAGCCTGATTTGGATGAAGTCAGTTACCCAACATTTACTTTAAAGCTTTAGCTTAATATTTCATTATAATAATAATAGTAAACCTTATTCTCTAAAATGAATTTGGGGAGAGTTGTATACAGAAAAACATCTTGGCAGTAACCATTTAAATTCTTTTCTGAACATTTTGGTTATTTTAGCAATTCATTCATTTATAAAGTATTTATTGAATATTATGTGAAGGGGATATCACTAGGTATTAGAACAGAAAGGTGAATAGGATAATGCATGATGTTGACCCTACAGGTAGAGAAGAGCCGGGAAAATATAAGATTACTTTCTTATAACAGAACCTTAAAAGCAACAAGAAGAATTAAATACTGAGTCCTCTGGCAGATTGTTTTTTCTTTAAAAAAATTTTTCTTTCCTTTTACATACCAATCCCTGTTCCCCCTCCCTCCCCTTCTCTGCTCCTCCTCCACCTCCCCCACCCCTATTTCTTCCTCATAGAGGGTAAGGCCTCCCTTGGGTAGTCAACACAGGCTGGCATACCAAGTTGGG
>CABHPP010133218.1:0-12438 GCA_902168425.1 Peromyscus attwateri
AAATTATTATAGAAATGTGATCTTGAGGGGGTTTAAAATAGTTTTGTCAGGAATTCTTGCTAATGACTCTACTAACCAGGTCAATTTAATCCTATTTCAAGGTCTAAAATGATCTGAAATTAAGTTCAGTTCTTGCAAGGTCCATTTGTCTTCATGTTCACATGAGCTCCCAAAGAGACGGTCCGAAAGTTCCTTAGTCTCCCAGCTTTCTCTAGGAAACAAAATTAGTGGCTATCAATGCTGGCTTTTTCTCTCCTCTTGGATATTTTTTGCTCTGTTTTATTCCACTTAGATATACAATAATGTATGTTTTAAACTGGGTTTCCTGTTCATAGTAAGATGTTTGATAGGAATTATATTGTCATTATCAAAGGTTATGTCATACTTAATAAATACTTCCTAGTTTGCTGTCAATTTAAGCCTCCATTTCTTCCATTTTCAATGTTTGCAAAACAATGATAGAATACTTTATATATTTTCTTTTATCTAGGAGATATTTAATTACTACTATTTGGTTTTAGCATATGGCCATTTTAAGACTGTACTCTGAAGAGATTAGAGACTGAGGAGACAAGCAAAAGTGATTGAACTGAATCTTGGAAAAAAGGTAAAATGTGGGGAAAAAAGCAATGGTTAGTTTTGTTATGAACTATGGGAGTACAAAATAGGGTATGTGAGATTTATAAACACTTAGATGAAGGTTTATAAATCTTTAGGGCTTAGAGGTGTTCCATTCTAATAAACCATCTTTCTGGGTCTGTGAAACCAAAGAAAATCAGTTCATTAAAAGTATCAATAGTCCTTTCAGTAGTTATTGTCCCTTTAAAGTTCACAACATACACAATCAACTACTCTCTTGGTCTTCTCTTCTGGTTTTATGAAGTAGACACTTATACATGTTTTAAAGCTCTATTAAAATTATGTCAATGTGTTTCCCCATGTCGGTTCCATAACCACTCCCCTAACTGTCTTCTTTCCCCCTACTACTTCTTTTGGCTATCTTTGTATTTTTAATAATTCTAGTTTCCTCATGTGGGAAAAAGTATCACATTTGTCTTTCTGTGCTTGTGTTTTATAGCCCTGTAACAATCTTCCTCTTAATATCTCAAAAATACTTTATCCTTTCTTTCTTAATAGAATATGCTGAAGCCTCCTACATAGGCTTCTAGCAGCATAGACACTGATATGGAGGAATGTGAGGTTACTTTTTCCAATCTAAAGAAATGTCAAACAACTTTAGGAGCTGGTTCTTTTAATGCCATCTTGTTTTTTTCATAAACAGAAATTTCACAACAACAACAGCTGTATCTCTTAAATACCTTCTCAAGATATGACAAACACCAAAGGCCTTAAATAAACAGTAAGTGGGGATAAAATTTCCAAATAAATGGATTGCAACCCCATCAGTGAGTGACACAGGGGCTGTACTTACAGCTGCCAGGATAAAGCAGACACATCCTTAATCACGGTGTGCACAAACGTAAGGTAGAGTTTGGTAAATCTTTGTCAGCCAAATAACTGCACCATTGAGTATTCACTATATTTCTAGACACATTCATTATCTGATTTCATTCTTAGTTGTGATTTCATGCATACATATTATCCTCTGTTTCACTCATAGTAACTTCATTACAAAGTCTAAATATCATTCTTGTTTTAAAGTGAAATAAGTAAGAATTCTAGAAACCAAATAGCATACCTAAGTTCACATATTCAGCAATCACATGTAGACCTGAAATTAAAATTGATGTTTTTATTTTCTCTATCATCAATACTTGTTATTTATTTACACTATTCCTAATGGTAGTTCTAGTAACATGTGGATAATACTTTCCTTGAGAGAATGATGGGGCTCATGCTGATTGTTTAGATAAAAGCCCTCACTTGAGTAAGGCAGATGAGTATTAATTGGTAAATATAAGATGGAGATCAAGGGACACATTTCTCAAGGATCACAAATATCTCATGCCCTTGTTTGAATTTAGTTTTGTATATATTCATTTCAGTAATCAGTTACATAATGAACTGTTACCAGAGGGACAATTTTTTACTTCATACATCAAAACATTACATTTTTTTTTGCATTTTGTCTAATAACTTGATTGGATTTCTGAAATGAAAAGTAACGAAAAAGTTTTTGAAAAACTTTGTGGTAGGTAATATGAACTATGTCCACTGTTACCTTGCATAAATCATTCTATTAAATCTTTAATTTAAAAAAATTATAGTGTAATAAGACTTTTAAAAATAATTTATATTTACACATCCTCTAAATATTCTGTCATATTACTTTGTATTACTAAACACTAGCTGAAAATAACATCAATCCACAAATAAAACTGGACAAAATATAAATTTGAGAAATATAAAAATATTTTGGTTGTACAACCCAGCCTCTTGAGATATGCGTGGATTTGCAAACAATGCTCCATTTGATATTAAGCACATGGCACTGTAGTTCTGAGAAAAAAGTTCTAATTTGATATTTCTTTCACCAATTTATATTTATCTCCCTTTTATTATTTCTTTTGGGGGGGGGTTGGTTTTTCGAGACAGGGTTTCTCTTGTGTAGCTTTGCGCCTTTCCTGAAACTCACTCTGTAGCCCAGGCTGGCCTCGAACTCACAGAGATCTTCCTGCCTCTGCCTCCCGAGTGCTGAATTTATTTTTATCAAGAATTTTGTATACACATACACACACACACACACACACACACACACACACACTTAGTCTGCCATAACACCAAGCAAGATTTCTTCAATACCATGGTGAACGGTACTCCTGAAGTAGAATTTTATCTTGAAGTCACTCTTCAGAACTTTGAAAGTATTTATTGCCATCTTGGCTGATATGTAAAATTAAATTAATTATAAAAAAAAGAATTCACAAAACATCCTTCTTATTTGAATAATTATCTTGTTCAACTGTAAAATGCTGAATATATAAAATATCTACTAAAATATTGCAGCAATCATAAAAATGTATAACCTAGTTTTCCAATTTCTCTTCATATTTATTTGCCCAGAGTTAAGTTACAATATGAGTTAATATCACCTGATTTGGCATATTTTTATATGATAATAGCAGCAGTGAGTATAAAAAGAAGAAATGTAAGTTTAGACTTTTTTCCTAAATGGTTAGCTTTTTCTACATACTCACTGAATGAGAAGCAGTGAGTGTGTGTTTGTGTGTGTGTGTGTGTGTGTGTGTGTGTGTGTATTTAATTACCATTAAGAATACTATCATAATTTTGGGGGAAGGAATTTGGAATCATCCTTAAAAGTGTACAGAACAATAATTATCTGTTTATTATTTCAAAACAAAAATAATGATAAGACTTTTTAAAAACCTTTGGAAATATATAACATTCTGCAGAGACTGAAGGAAATATGTTTTCAAACACTTGCAATATTTCAAGTGATTTTTACAAATACATTAATTATAAAAGCTTAATTGGCATACTGTACTCACTATAAACTACTGGCTATAAGTAGATACTATACATATATAATACACACATATATAACATATATAAATGAACTTATACAAATTATATACAAATGCTATATAAAATACAAAAGATAAATTTAAAAAAATGATGCATCTCCAAAGAGAATGTAATGAATAATTTATAAAATACAAACAAACTAGATAGCCACAAATGTTACACAGTGATTCACTATCATTATGTAAGTCATAAACTGCAACTTTCTACCCATTTTCATTTGCTATATTAAATCAAGGCTATGCCCAACAAATCTGAGAAAGCAGTCAGTAAAGACATTAAGAAACGTTTTGTTGGCAAAGCCTGAATTTCGATTGTAAAGACTAGTTTTTATTTTTGTGTAAGTACCTCCAAGAAACTGACTGTGCCACTGGAGTTCCTATGTGTATTGTTTGAATTGCCCAAAACTATTCTCTAGATTTAAGGTTTTAAAATACATTCATGTATTTTATTATGAATCTTGCAACAAAAGCCTAGTAACAGAATATGGTACGTGTGTGTGTGTGTGTGTGTGTGTGTGTGTGTGTGTATAAATCAATAAAATTTTAAAAATAAATGCTATGTTTATTGAAGGATCTTTCTTATACATATTATACAAAATATTTTCCTGTTAGTGTGCTACTTTCCCATGGTGGTTTAACCAAGTTGTCAGCAACTCAGTGGGTTAAAAACAAGAGAAGTTTCTTACATTTATCCACTGGGACTGAGCTCCACAACACTGCATTTTGATTGGATGATTTGTTTTGTGGTCTCCATCTGTTGCAAAGAGAAGTTTCCTTGATGAGGGGTGAGGACTACATTTGTCTGTGGGCATTTAGGGACCCATGTTTAGAATGTAGTTGGGGACTTTGCTACTTTAGTGAAGTGGTGGCTGGTAAGTATTTAGGGGGCAGTTTATTCTGTGTCAATTTAATAGAATAGTGGTAGACTCTCCCCTAGGGTCTATGACCTACCCAGTCAATTAAGAGTAGTAGACATGGGTTCTATCTAGTGGAGAAGGCCTTACGTCTAATCAGAAAGTAGTTCATTACTCCCAGAGCCTTCATATAATTATTGCACCAGAGAGCATATTTTACCAGTCTAATAATTATCGTAGCTCTCACGGTGCACACTGTTGATCACCTTTCTCCACCAGAAGCCCAAATAGTACCTCCCAGCAGCATGAAAACTAGTCAGTAGGAATGAAGCTTCCATGTCAATATCAGTTTGATTTCCCCATGTCCTATGACTTAGGTAACGTGGTATCTTCAACAATAGGATCTTCCTTTCAAGATCAAGAGGTTAACCAAGAGCAATGGCAATAGCCTGTACTGTTTGGGAAGCAATGGGACTCCCATCAATCAACTACTCAAAGGGATGTAACTCATACATGGCACTGAGTTTTTTGATAGCCTATGGTGTTTAGGGATGCATTTCCCCCTCACCACATAGGGTAACTCCCTTTAAATTCATGTATGTGTATATTTTTGCAAGTATTTACACTCATAGTAGGAAGCTTCTATAATAGTAGGTTTACATGTCTTTTTCAAAAAGTCTTTAGTATAGGTTATTGTGGTTGTCTGAATGAAAATTGCCCCCATAGACAGCAATGAGAGAGATAACATGAAAGAAGGAGACATCATGGAGATAGGGAGAAACCAGGTGCTAGGGAAGTTCCCAGGAATCCACAAGGATGACCCCAGCTCAGACTACTAGCAATAGTGGAGAGATGCCTGAACTGGCTTACCCCAGTAATCGGATCAGTGAATATCCTAACTATCATCACAGAGTCTTCATCCAGTAACTGATGGAAGCAGGTACAAAGATCCACAGCCAAGTACCAGGATGAGCTGCAGGAGTCCAGTTGAAGAGAGAGAAGAGGGATTCTATGAGCAAGGAGCATCAAGACAACCAAACCAAGCTAGTGGGAACTCATGAACTTTAGACCAACAGTCACGGAGCCTCCATGGGACTGGACTAAGTCCTCTTCACAGCGAGACAGTTGTGAAGCTTGATTTGCTTAAGAGGCCCCCTGGCAGTAGGATCAGGATCAATCCCTGGTACATGAGCTGACTTTTTGGAGCTCAATACCTATGGTGGGATACCTTGCACAGCCTTGATGCAGGGGGGAGGGGCTTGGACCTGCTTCTAATGAATGTACCAGGCATTGCTGACTCCCCATGGGAGGCCTTACCTTTTCAGAGGGAACTGGAGGAGAGGTTGGGGGGAAAGACTGGGGGAGGGTAGGAGGAGGGAAGAGAGGGGGATCTATGGTTGGTATGTAAAATGAATAAAAAATTCCTTAATAAAAAAATAAAATTAAGAAAAAAAGAAAATGGCCCCCATAGACTCTTAGGAAGCAGCATTTTTGAAAGTGTGGCCTTGTTGGAGAAAGTGTGACACTGTGGGGTGGGCACTGAAGTTTCAGAAGCTCAAGCCAGGCTAAGTGGCTCACTCTTCCTGCTGCCTGTGGATCCAGATGTAAAACTCTCAGCTACCTCTCCAGCACATGTCTACCTGCATGCCACCATGCTCCCCACCATGACGATACCGGACTAAATCTCTGAACTGTAAGCAAGTCCCATAGAAATGTTTTCCTTGCAAGAGGAAATGGTCATCGTGTCTCATCACAGGAAGAAAACCCTAACTATGACAGTTAAATTTCCCTATAGCCCTTCCTTTATTCTACTCTCACAACTACTCTGCTTAGCCGACCCTGCTCCATTTCCCACTTCTCTTCCTTTATACCACCTTCTGTCCCTCTTCCTTGGCTAAGGTTAAGTGTACTATCCATTCTTACCAGATCATCTTTAGCTTTTGTTTTTCGTTTTTTGAGGAAATTCCATTGATCTCCATAGTGACTATACTAAGTCACACTTTCACTAGGAATGTATAAGCATTTCCTTTTATTTTCATCCATGCCAGAATTGATTTTCTTAATGATGGTTTTTGTTTTTGAATGGATTAAACAGACTCTCAATGCAGTTTCAATTTCTATTTCCTCATGGATAAAGATGTTAACCATTTATATGAATATTGCACATTTGTACTTCATCTTTTAAGAATTATCTATTCATTAGCCCATTTATTAATCACATTCACAGCCTCTCTTTATTGATTTTAATTTCATGGAATCCATTGTCAGTTTTTGGTATCATTTCCTTAACTACTGGGGTATAATGGCAACATCTATGATTCCAGTATGAAAAGGTGGGGATTGGTAGATCCCTGGAGGTAACTGGCAATACAGTGAAAGCAATCAGTGAACTTGAAGCTAATTGAGAGACTCTTATCTAAAATAAATAAGATTAAAAAAAATGACTGAGGAAGACAACTGCCATTGACCTCTGACCTACACATAAACACGTGTATGAGCACCTGTACACACACACACACACACACACACACACACACACACACACACACAAATAAAATATAGCACTTATAATCAGTGGAATTTTATTCAGTCATAAAAAATAATAAGGTTCTTTTATTGTTCATCTTCAAAAAAGGGGATGAAACTAAATATCATTATGTCAAGCAAAAACAGCCAGATTCAGAAGGACAAATATTGCATGTCTCTTCTCACATACAGAAAGAAACTAGATTTAAACTTACATGTGTGTACATACATGTATAAATATATACATGAATATTATATGTATACACAAGTAGAAAGAGGGCTAAGAGAGGGGAAGGAGCTATCTAGGAGGATAACAGAGTACCTGTGACATGAAGCAGAGTAAGAGACAATTTTAGGGAAGGGAGAGACCAATAAGGAAGGAAGGAATTAGGGAAGGGAAAGTGAAGAGTAGTGGGGGGGTGATAAGAATCAGTACCATGCTTTATTTTTATGGAAATGCCATAATGAAACTTATTACTTTGTATAATATCTAAAAATTAAATAAAAAATCTAAAGATGCAAATGAGAGATTACATTGCTCACTGAAGGTATTGTACATTACTGCAACAGATACAGCTGACATCAAATAGAAGCTCTGTACTTCAAATTTTCTATGAGGGCCGTTAGGGAAATTTTATGTGCTTCCTTTGCAAAACACGAAACATGGATCATACTGAGAAATGCCTTCAAAGCAATGAACTAGGATTTCACTAGTGAAAATCAGTGTGGCATATTTTAAATAATACTAGAAAATTAAAATTTGTAAAAAGCTTACATTTGATAAAGCTACAGTAAGGGAAACTATACTTTGTTCCATAATCATCATGAATTATTTGAGCCATAGAAAGTCTGTTGCAAATGTGAATATCTCAATTTGGAATTTAGAGCATACAGCTATGATTATCTTTCTCTTTGAAGCTTAAGTTTACAAATCTAGATTAATACAATGTCAGTTTTTCCATTTCCTCATTAAAGGGAGGAATGAATTTTATAATTCAAATACAATGCAGAGATCAACAAGTTTTCCAGTTTTGAGACTCTGCTCTTTGAGTAGAAGTTTTTTATGTCTTGTTAAAACTTCCTACATTATCTTTAGATAAAAAAAAAATACTAAATACCACTGATTTCTAGACTGCCCCATACTTTACATTGCATCAAACTGTTCAGAAACACTATTTTAAATTAGAAAACAATTTATAGTATAGAAGGAAAAACTGAGGATCAAATAATAAGATCCTCATAATTTGATAGCTGCCCTGAGCTTGGCTGAGCGCCCTCTGGGGTTATCTTGGACATCTTGATCTTCTGGAGTAAGTACCTTCTTGTGAATCAGATCCCACATCAGAGGAGCTATTACAGCACTGCTCCCCTCAATCTCAGGATTTGAATCCAGCAGGGAAGCCTGCTTCACCTTCTGTCTAATGCTTAGGTTAAATCTTTCCGTCATACTTATCCCAAGCAAAAATCGTTTGACAATGCGGTCTTCTAAAGAATGGAAGGAGAGGGCGACAAGGCGACCACCAGTTTTCAGGAATTTCTGTGCTGTTTTCAGTCCTGTGTAGAGTTCATTGAGCTCATTGTTCACAAAGATGCGAAGAGCTTGGAAAGTCTTGGTAGCAATGTGGGTGGATCTTTGTAGCAAGTCCTTTCTTGCATAGACAGCTGAGGGAGGAAAGGCACCTAGAGAGATTTTGTAACAATAAGGAAAGAAGAAAAGTAACATTAACATTTGCTATGTAAATGTCCTATTTACCCATATTTAAAAAACTAAATTTTCTGAGAAATTGTGACATTTCATTTATAATTTCCTCTTATTTTAATTTTTCTTTATGGTTTAAACCACATATAATCACTATCTTTTATAATTCAACAACTATAATCAAAAAGAGAGTAGACAACATTTTGAAGATATTAATATAAAATTTTACAACTTTGCAAAAACCATTAACTTACAGTAATAAAAAATGTAATGTGCTGCAAATAAAATAAAGAAAACCACATCTAGGTGCATCATAACTGAACTGCCACAAGCTAAAGACAGTAAGAAAAATCATAAAAGCAACAAAGAAAATAACAGATCCTCAATGGGTCAATGTACAGAGAATAAGAGACTGGGAGAGTTCAGCTCTAAATAGGACCTATATACCACACTCCTCTCCTCAAGGCACAAGGGTCTTCCAGAGGAGGGGGGGGAGGGAGGTCGTGGTGGTGGTGGTGGTGGTGGTGGTGGTGGTGGTAGTGGTGGTGGTGGTAGATGACTTTAAGGAAACTGTTTTCCTACCTCAGCAGTGATTGTGGCAGCATACATAAGACCCATGCAAGCTCAGGTCAAACAAAATCCCAGCACAGAAGAAGCCAGGTGAGCATCAAGTCCTACCCCTTGCTGAGAAGCTATTGGCCTGTGAGAGCTGTTGGAAGAGGTAGAGTTGGATTTAAAGATCTGATCCCTAGTAGGTTGACCACAGGCCAGGGCAGACCCCACTCCTAAGACTCCTTGGCCAATAGAAACTGGACTTCTGGGGGCAAAGGAGAAGAATGCTCAATGTTTGGTGGAAAAGGACGGGAAGACAGAGGAGATGGTCATGAAGTTCTCAAAGAATAAAAATACTGTTTTAAACTCACACACATCATGAATGAAAAGAGGGAAAGTGTGATACGTTGGAAGTCTATTAAAACATAAAAACCTTTGCTTCAAAAGGTACTAAAAATCTACAGGAAAGAAAAAAAATCAAATCACAAATCTAATGAGACTTGAAGAGAAAAGACGCACACCAGAGAATGACAGAAGATACTGTCTCCATAATACTCTGCAGCATGCACATAAGAGCAAACTTGCTCTGTACAGTTCAAGGATTGGAGTGAGTAGAAGTGATGAATTTTATAAAATCTTACATTAGGAAATACAGGGTTAATATATCTTAGAAATGTCAATGAATTTATATGGGAATTCTACCTTTAAGAGAAGGTTATTAGTGAATATTCCTGAGAAATTATATTTCCATTCTAGATTTCTTATGAATGAACATCTGACAGAATGATTGGAATAAAAGTATTTTAGTATCTTAGATATGTTTCTTACAAAAAAAAAAAGCAAATCGTAAGAGGATATGCATGCTTAGATCAGATTTCATACTGTTTACACAGCATGGGTGCAACCAGTGCTGTGTACTAATTTTCTCTGGGAACTACAACAGAGAAGAGGGAAGTAACATACCCAACCATGAAGAACCTGGGTATCTACATAAACAATCATTATGATGAGCTCACTCTGTCCCTGTAAAACCTACATGCTAGGAAAGGTGAGACTCTAGAAATTTATCCTCCAACCTGATGGGTCTCTCAGAAACAAGATGTCATTGTCTAAACAGAAAAGGTAGGTCAATTTCTTTCAGTCTGTTAACTGATTTCTCATATTTTTAAGAAAAATAGTTTGATCACTAAGAAACATGTTTCGCAGAATTCTAAGGATCTAAACAAAATGCAGTGAGTCATTATTTGAGGCTCAGATTTGGAGGAAGCTTGAACAAGACTGGATTCCTAGCTACTTCCAACTTTACAGAATTCAACATCAATGTTCAAAAGAGAAATGCCATGTAAAATAGTTTCAAGACATGCATTTTTGTGTAAAATAATATAGCCAATGAATTAACAAATATTGCAGGATGCTTTTAAATGCTTTAAATGTTTTCTTATCATTATACTTAAAATTTTGCAGAAATTAAGAGCATGGTTATACATGGTAATCATTTAACTTGATATTTTAAAACAGAATTTTCATTTCAAAGATATGCATTTGAGGATACAATTTTAGAGAAAAGCAAAGAGCATAATGTATGCTTGCAGACTACTGCCAATGAATATGTTTTTGAATATGTTTAAAACAAAAGGATGTTTTAAAACAAAATAATAGGAATAATCAACCGGTATCTAGAATGATCCTAGAAATATAAAAGGCATTTCCATTTCCCAGATAAATGACACCTTCCTATGTCTCAGAATGGAAAAAAGTTTATAATTTTGACAGTCAACTAGCTGTAAAACTATGAGGATCTTGACCAATTCTTTTATTCTGAAGAAATCTATTTTTATTTCAAAATAGTAACATAAAATAAAATTATGTTAATGTCCTATATGACACAATTTGAAGTTTATATAATCTATATTCACATTAGATATATCCACACTCCATAGAAACCTGCAGATGACAAGTGGAGAACCCTGTAATCGACAAGCTTTTCTTCAGAAAGGTCCCATTTGACCTTTGCAATGCCACGTAGTCACAGAAAATGAACACAAAATCTTTCAATTATATCTAGTGTATTATCCATTAAGCTTTCATTCTGGGCCTTGGTGACTATTGTTTATGGATTTCCTAGAGAAGATTGTTAAATATGGTCCAGTGACTTTCCTGTCCTATCTTTAGAGAACCAGAGGTGTTGGGCTTTGTGAAACATTTTGGTGTTGTTTAGAGTATCTGTCACACATCCTCCTCTGTTCTGGATAAAGAAATTTCCAAGGCTTCTTTTCATTAGTACTGGTGCTTTGTTTCTGTAGCTTACAGGAATGAAGAAAGGTAGATAATTCAGACTGTATAAAATAAAACTAAAAGGGAATAAAAGGGGGATTGGAAAAATGGCTCAGTCAATGAAGTGCTTGCTGCGGAGGAATGAGACCTGAGTTCAGACACTGAGTGTCCAGTAAAAGCCTGGCACAGTAGTTCATGACTGTTGTCCTAGCAATTTGGAGCTAGAGACAGTTGGAAGCCAGGGCCTCACTAGCCAGACAGCTTAGCCAAATCAGTGTTCTTTAGGCCCACTGAGAGACCCTGTCTCAAAAAGCAAGAAGAGCAACTGAGGACGACACCTAACATAAATCTCCAGATTCTACATATAAGCACACATGTACACACACACACACACACACACACACACACACACACACACACGAAATTAAGGTAGCCATAAGAGAACGGAGTTCAAAGCAGTATGAACATATGAACAAAGCAACAACTAGCAATAATACAAATTAAAAAAATAGAAAAGAGCTGGGCGTTGGTGGCGCACGCCTTTAATCCCAGCACTCGGGAGGCAGAGGCAGGCGGATCTCTGTGAGTTCGAGGCCAGCCTGGGCTACCAAGTAAGCTCCACAAAAGGCACAAAGCTACACAGGGAAACCCTAACCCGACACACCAAAAAAAAAAAAAAAATAGAAAAGAAAAGAAAAAGCCCACCCAACATGAAGGATTAATCAAGGCTTTTTTTTTTAATTGTTAAGCTGAGAAACAAGTAAACACCCTGTCATTGTGAAAGCCCTCAAATGGGTGTCCTTGTTGTAGTCATTGGTTAGAGTGCTAGGACAGAGTTCCCACGGGTATCAGAGATTAGGTAGAAACACTGCATCTTTAAAAAAAAAAAAAAATTCAAAATCACACCAGATTCAGATGCTGGGCTCTGGATTAAGCCGTAAGGAAGAAAATAATAATGAAAGTGAGACGTGGTCTTTGCCTTAAAGGAGATCAGTTTTGCAACCCTTCACCTCTTCTTAATCTCCCA